>PITA01006428.1:50137-100298 GCA_004023965.1 Spilogale gracilis | reverse complement strand
CCAGTAGTGCAATTGCAGGGTCATAGGGTAGCTCTATTTTTAATTTTTTAAGGAATCTCCACACTGTTTTCCAAAGCGGCTGCAACAGTTTACATTCCCACCAACAGTGTAAGAGGGTACCCCTTTCTCCGCAGCCTCTCCAACACTTGCTGTTTCCTGTCTTGTTAATTTTGGCCATTCTGACTGGTGTAAGGTGGTATCTCAGTGTGGTTTTGATTTGAATTTCCCTGATAGCTAGTGACGCTGAACATTTTTTCATGTGTCTGTTAGCCGTTTGTATATCTTCTACAGAGAAGTGCCTCTTCATGTCTCTTGCCCATTTTTTGATGTGTTCATCTTCTTTTTGGATGTTGAGTTGGAGTACTTCCTTATATATCTTCGATACCAGCCCTTTGTCTGTAGTGTCATTTGCAAATATCTTCTCCCATTCTGTGGGTTGCCTCTTTGTTTTGTTGACTGTTTCCTTTGCTGTACAGAAGCTTTTTATTTTGATGGAGTCCCAGAAGTTCATTTTTGCTTTGATATCCTTTGCTTTTGGAGACGTGTCTTAAAAGAAGTTGCTGTGGCCAATGTCAAAGAGGTTACTGCCTATGTTCTCTTCCAGGATTTTGATGGATTCCTGCCTCACGTTGAGGTCTTTCATCCATTTCGAGTTTGCCTTTGTGTGTGGTGTAAGAGAATGGTTTAATTTCATTCTTCTTTATGTAGCTGTCCAATATTCCCAGCACCATTTATTGAAGAGACTGTCTTTTTTCCACTGGATATTTTTTCCTGCTTTGTCAAAGATGATTTGCCCATAGATTTGTGGGTCCATATGTGGGCTCTCCACTCTGTTCCATTGGTCTATTTCTCTGTTTTGGTGCCAGTACCACACTGTCTTGGTAATCACAGCTTTGTAATAAAGCCTGAAGTCAGATAATGAGATGCCCCCAGCTTTGCTTTTCTTCTTCAGCAATTCCTTAGCGATTCGGGGTCTTTTTTGGTTCCATATAAATTTTAGGATTGTTTGTTCCAACGTTTTGAAGAATGTTGGAGGAATTTTGATTGGAATGGCATTGAAAAGTATAGATTGCTCTAGGCAGTATAGACATTTTGACAATGTTTATTCTTCCAATCCATATATGGAATGTTCTTCCATCTTTTTGTGTCTTCTTCAATTTCATGGGTGTTCTATAGTTTCTCGAGTACAGATCCTTAACTTTCTTGGTTAGGATTATTCCTAAGTATCTTATAGTGTTTGGTGCTATAGTAAACGGAATTGATTCTCTGATTTCCCTTTCTATTTTTTCATTCTTAGTGTATAAGAATGCAACTGATTTCTGTGCATTGATTTTGTATCCTGCCACATTACCGAATTGTTGTATGAGTTCTAGTAGTTTAGGGGTAGAGTCTTTTGGGTTTTCCACATAGAGTATCATGTCATCTGCAAAGAGAGAGAGTTTGACTTCCTCTTTGCCAAGCTGGATAACTTTTATTTCTTTCCGTTGCCTGATTGCTGTTGCTAGGACTTCTAAAACTATGTTGAACAGTAGTGGTGAGAGTGGGCATCCCTGCCTTGTTCCTGATCTCAGAGGAAAGGCTGTGAGTTTTTCCCCATTGAGGATGATATTCGCTGTGGGTTTTTCATAGATAGATTTTATGAGGCTGAGAAATGTTCCCTCTATCCCTATACTTTGAAGAGTTTTGATCAGGAACAGATGTTGTATTTTGTCAAATGCCTTTTCTGCATCAATTGAGAGTAACATGTGGTCTTCTCTCTTCTCTTATCGATTTGTTCTATCACGTTGATTGTTTTGCGAGTGTTGAACCACCCCTGCATTCCTGGGATAAATCCTACCTGGTCAAGGTGGATAATCTTTTTAATGTATTGTTCGATCCTGTTAGAAAGGATCGTGTTAAGAATCTTGGCATCTCAAACTGTGGAAAGAGCCAAGGTGCCCATCAACAGATGAAGGGATAAAGAAGATGTGGTACATATATACAATGGAATACTATGTCTCCATCAGAAAGGATGAATATCCAACTTTTGTAGCAACATGGACTGGACTGGAAGAGATTATGGTAAGTGAAATAAGCCAAGAAGAGAAAGTCAAGTATCACATAGTTTCACTTACTTGCGGTGCATGAGGGGTAACCTGGAGGACAATGGGAGAAGGAAAGTAAATGGGAACTAGGGTAATCTAGGGAGGGAAACGAAACAACAGAGACTTTGGACACAGAAACAAACTGAGGGACTTGGAGGGAGGGGGGTGGAGGGATGGTAGAGCCTGGTGGTGGGTACTGGGGACACCTAAAGCGTGGAGCACTGGGTGTGGGGAATGGGGAATGAATCTTGGAACACTGGGAAAACAAAATTTTACTAACAATAAAAAAAAAAAAAAAGAATCTTGGCATCCATATTCATCAGCGATATCGGTCTGAAGTTCTCCTTTTTGATGGGGTCTTTTGTGGTTTGGGGATTAGAGTGATGCTGGCTTCATAGAAAGAGTCTGGAAGTTTTCCTTCTGTTTCTATTTTTGAAAGAGCTTCAGGAGAATAGGTGTTATTTCTTCCTTGAATGTTTGGTAGAATTCCCAAAGGGAATCCATCTGGTCCTGGACTCTTGTTTTGGGGGGAGATTTTTGATCACTGCTTCAATCTCATTACTAGATATAGGTCTATTTTAAATTTTTTTAGTAAATTTTAGACTAAAATCCAATTATCTGATATGAGAATCGCTATCCTGGCTTTCTTTTGGGGTCCATTGGCATGAAAGATGGTCTTCTATCCCTTCACTTTCAATCTGGAAGTGTCTTTCGATTCAAGATGAGTCTCTTGTAAACAGCATATGGATGGGTCCTGTCTTTTTATCCAGTCTGCAACCCTGTGTCTTTTTATTGGAGCATTTAGGCCATTCACATTGAGAGTGATTATTGATAGATACATTTGTATTGACATCATGTTGCCTGTGGAGTACATGTTTCTATAGATTACCTCTGTAAATTTCTGTTTTGTGTTGCTCTTGGGTTCGTTTCTTCTCTATAGAACCCCTCTTAGCATTTCTTGTAGGGCTGGCTTGGTGGTTGCATAATCTTTTAGACCTTGGCAGTCTTGGAAGCTCTTTATTTCTCCTTCCATTTTGAAAGTCAACCTTGCTGGATACATTATCCTTGGTTGCATATTCTTGTCATGTAATTTCCTGAATATGTCTTGCCAGCCCTTTCTGTGGAAAGGTCTGAGTTTATTCTGATGGTCCTCCTTCTATAGGTAAGGAATCACTTTCTCCTAGCTGCCCTTAAGACATATTCTTTGGTTTTATGATTCGTGAATTTTACTATTATGTGCCTGGAGGTTTTTCTGGCCTCATTGATCTTGGGGGGTGTCCTCTCTGCTTCTAGGACATGAACATATGTTTCATTCCCCAGATTAGGGAAATTTTCATCCATGATTTGTTCAACAATATCTTCCCAGCTTCTCTCTCTCTCAACTCCTTTGGGGATTCCAATAATTCTGATATTGGAGCATTTCATGGCATCATTTATTTCCCTTTTTCTGTTTTCATGGGATTTTAGCTGCTTGCTCCAAGACTTCTCTTGTTCCTCCTTCTTAATCTATATGTCTTCTAAATCACTGATACGACCTTCAGCTTCACTTACTCTGGCTGTTAGCAGATTTAAATTAGATTGCATCTCATCTATGGCCTTTCTAACCTCAGCTTTCACTTCTGTTACTATGGCTTCCACTTTGAGACTAATGTTCTTTTCTAAATTAGCCATTGCTTGAACGATTGTTGCCCTGAATTCCATTTCTGTCATATTGTTTATGTTCATTTCCAGTAATTCTGTGACCGAGGTTGCAGTCTTGGGGTTCTTCTTCTGTTGGGTGTTCCTCCTCCGAGTCATTCTGGCAAAGAGTGGTTGAGGGGGTGTAGAGCTAAATATATCAGCCACTATCTAGGTGGATTGGTCACTGGAAGGTTTTGGAGCAACCAGAATTCACCACCAAAAAGGGAGGAGAAAGAAAAAAGAAAATGGAAGAGTGGAAGCAAGAGAAGAAACTCCTGCCAGAGTGGGGCCTGGTGGTAGGATTTATATGGTACAAAACTGTTACAGGGTAAAGAAAAGTGTTATCAAGGGTAAATGAAGAGATCAAAAAGCGAAGCCCAACCTATATGACCCCCAAGACCAGTAGTTATATAATACAAAAACAAAGACAATTACACAGAAACACTGACAGACTAGAGTGGGAAGGTGAGGGCAGACACTCCTTGTGGGCAAGGAATGCGTTCTAGTCGCTCCTGAGCTTGTCTTGTTATTATTGTTGGAGGAGCCCACTTTCTAAAGATATAGGGAGATTAGAACTGGTTGTATATAGGGGTAGCATTGAATAGGGATGTGGGATTGACTTGAAGCTTATAACTACATGAATATGTAAAAGAGAGAAAAAAGGAAAGAAGAGAGAAGAAAGGGAAAAATCAGAGAAAACAGGGAAACAAGAGGCAACAGCAGCAGAAAATGCAGTAGTGTGTTTGAAAAAATTTCAAGGTAAAAAAAATGTTATGGGGTGTTGTATTGAGTATCATGTTGTGATAAAAAGGGAGTTAAAAATTGAAAGAAGAAAAACCATGAGAATGTATTTTTAAGTTTAGAATGGAAGCTTAGAAGGAAAAATAGAAAAAAGTTAAAAAAAGCAAATAAGGTGGAAAACTGTATCAATAAAGTGTAGGGCTTTTGGTACTTGTAGTCAGTACCAGGAGTTTAATAGTCTTTCCCCCCATGTTGGGATTTTACAGTTTGAGTGTTGTCCTCCTGAGCTTCTGGCTTGCTTTCTGGGGCGGGGTCTGCCGTGCTGTTTTCAGTCCCTTCTACCTGGGCTGCGTCTCTCCACCCCCTTGCTAGAGACTGGTCTCAATGGTCACCAGGTTGTCAGGTTACAGTTCTGGTGGCAGAGCATTGTTCTTTTACGTCTTTTTTCAGCTGCTGAGGATGTCAGGTCAGAGCAAGATGTCTGCGCCCAGACCTCCTTCCCAGAGAGAGCCTCTACACAGAGAGAGGCACTGCACCACTTCCTGGTTGGTAGCCTGTCACATCCAGACAGGTGCAGATGCTAGATTGATTTCTCCCCACGTCCCCGCTTGTTGCTTCACTCCTGCACCTCAAAATCACAACTCCTTTTGGATTGCGCGAGACAGGATTTTCTGTAAGAGCTTTAGTTTGACAACCTGAAGCCTCTGACAATACATCTCCTCCATTCTCCTGTTATTTTTCTTGCTCCTTTTTGGTCTTCACTGCTATATTACACCGTTTAATGCTGCCGTGACTCCATGATTCCCAAACTGGTACCTTTGGCCTAAATCTCTCCCTTTAATTCTTAACTCAAATATCTAGTTGTTTATTTAACAATGCCATTAAAAATCTATTACTCGCAGGATATTTAACCTATCCACATCAGATTTATTTTTTTTTAAGATTTTATTTATTTGACAGAGAGAAACACAGCTAGAGAGGGAACACAAGCAAGGGGAGTGAGAGAGGGAGAAGCAGGCTTCCGGCCAAGCAGGGATCCCAATGCGAGGCTCAATCCTGGAACTCCAGGATCATGACCTGAGCTGAAGGCAGACATTTAATGACTGAGCCATGCAGGTGTCCCCACATCTCATTTTTTAATCCCCCCCTTTAACTGCTATTCCCCCAACTTTTCTCATCTAGGTAAATTGTTTTGCCATTTACACAGTTGCTCAAGGCAAAAACCCAAGGCTCATCTTTTATCTCTTCTCTTTCCATCACACACACTTCCAGGTCATAAACAAATTCTATTGGTATTACTGTTTTTCACTATTTACCAATCCCAACTTGGCTCAAACCTTACATATCTCTTGTCTAAATTACTCTGTTAGCTTCATCACTCATTTCCTTACTTTTGCTTACCCTCCTGCATTCTATTCTCCATTGTGCTACCAGACTGACAACTTCAAAATGTAAAAAGAATCACAGCTGATCCTTGAACAACATGTGTTTGAACTCTGTGGGTCCACTTACATGCAATTTTTTACAGTACAGTACTATAAATATATTTTCTCTTCCTTATGGTTTTCTTAACATTTTCTTTTCTCTAGCTTACTTTAAGAATACATACATATGTCTATAATATATACATTATACACAATATATGTTAATTGACTGCTTATACCATCAGTAAGACTACTTACCAGCAATAGGCTATTAGTAGTTAAGTTCTGGGGGAATCAAAAGTTATATGGATTTTTGACTGCACAGGGGGCAGATGCCCCTAACCACCACATTATTCAAGCATCTACAATCTATTCTCCTGTTCAAAATTCTCTAATGGCTTTCTATCATAATTAGAATTCCAAAATCCATATCATCAACAAGGCCCTCTGTGATTTGATTACTGCTTAGCTCTATGAATCACTTCTCATCATTCTCTCCTTGTTTACTTCATTCTAGCCCCTGGCTTGAATTCTTTTTTTTTCAGTACTTCACTTGGCTTGCTCCCTCACTTCATTTGGGCTTCTGTTCAAGTATTACATCCTCAGAAAGACATTGCCTGACATGTTACCTAAAAAATTAAACTTTTTATGTTCTACCTTTTCACCCTGTGTTTTTTTCTTCACCAAACTTATACTTTCTAAATGGCATTAAATACTTGAATATTTATTTACTAATTGCACCTCCCACAAGAATACTAGTTTCATCTTAAACAGACTTATCTTGTATCTCATTATATCTGCATCTGAGTATCTAGAACAGATCTCATTGGTGGACAAATGAAAGAAAAAGAAATAATTGATGAATATAAGGAAAAATGAGCATAGATTCTTACACATAGTAAGGTTTTTTTATATTTTATTTATTTATTTGACAAAGAGAGAGATCACAAGTAGGCAAAGAGGCAGGCAGAGAGAGAGGAGGAAGCAGGCCCCCCACTGAGCAGAGAGCCCGATGCGGGCCTCAATCCCAGGACCCTGAGATCATGACCTGAGCCAAAAACAGAGGCTTTAACCCACTGAGCCACCCAGGCAACCACACATAGTAAGTTTTAATAAAACTGTATTGAATCTGCTACTCAATATATGTTAAATTTATTCCTCAATATTCATATATTCATTTAGGAAGATCATAATCTATGAGCCGATATGTTCATCAACCAAGTACTTGAATACGCTGCATATATGTGCTTCTACTTAGCAAACCACACACACACACACACACACACACACACACACACTTATAAACACCATAAACACACACTTCAAACCCCTGTTTTTCCCAGCCTGCTGAAATGTTTTACTAGGCATCATATTTAAGATCATTCATTGAAACTTCTAATAATGAAACTATAAGTTTAATTTTAATGTATATTAAATTTTAATGTATATTTTGTTGAACAGTAATTATTATGGAATATATCAACATATTACATATAGATTATTGCAAATGATTTCATATATATTGAATACTTATTGATATGTATTAAAATAGGATAACACAATTTAATCAATTATCTTAAATATAGTTAAATGCATTTATCTTAAACAGAGTCAACTGCATTATGCAATTTTTTTCCTACTTAATTACTTTGTCTTTTCAAATCTTTCTTTTCTATACTTTCTTGAATAAAAAGGAAAAAACTACAAAGGACTAAAATGACATTAGAACATTATATCAATGAATCACATCAGGCTAAAGAGTGAACACTGACAATAGTAATACTGTTATCCTACAAATTTATTCAAGTATTTTTAGATTTTTTTTTCTCTAAATGCATTATCCTAGCACAAAATAAAAATAGTGTACTGGGTGTAAGGTGGAACCTTTTCAGCAAACCCAGATAATAAGTTCACTCTCTTAATTAAAAAAAAAAAAGAGGGGAGCTATGAACAAACTCATCTTCTCTTGCTCTGCCTTCAACAAGGCTAAAGAAGGTAAAGTTTGGGGCAAGGGCAAACACAGGGCCTCCTCCTGGCAACAGATGCTCATGGACCCACATTCAGGAGGATCCAAACAATTGACCCTACCTTGACAATCTGCCCTCCCTACCTAGGTCTTGTTCCCTATCCTTTCTTCTCCCACATCCCAGGAGATCACTGAGCAACTTAATTTATCCCTATTGTAAATAAATTATACAGATAGGAAAAGAATACTATGAAGGAATGAAACAAAGACAATACATTTACTAGGGCCACAGGCTTTGTCTGAGGCTTGGAGCTACCCTCTCCCCATCCAAACAGGTACCACTTTTGCTCCAACAGGAATAGAAAAGAAAGTAAAAGAGGCTTGTGCCTGAAATGGTGCAAAAGAGGCACGCTATGTAATGGCCAGAAGTCCCTTTCACATGGACGAATCTAAGGAGGAAGGATGGGTGTATATAGTGTAGAATAAATGAAGAGGTCTGAGGTAGAGGTACCACTCTATTTTCTCAGGTTTAGGGATCCCCCTGGGAGAGAAGAGTGTGGTTAAGACTGACTATAGAGACCCACTCTGTTTCATTTTTTACCCCAAATTTTGCAAAATTCTCACTGAGTTTTTACATCTTCATATTTTCCCCTTCATATTCAACAGCCATAGTTCTTCATTGATCCCACCATTTTTATCCTAAGTTCTACAAATAACATTTGAAGTCCCCAGTTCCTGTATAGCCTTCACTCTACTCTTCTAAAGCTAAATCATAACCACTTACTCTTCACCATATATACTGTTTCCCTGTCTCCTTGTCAGTATTTACATCTTTCCTGTGAAGTGGACACTCTTTCCTTCTCATTCTACCCACATTCAATTTCTAGATATAAAAATTTTACACATTTTTCAAATGTTCCTTTGCAATATCCCCCTCGTTAGAAAGAAAAGTATCCTCTAAACTCATCAAGGATACACATTATCTGTATTCTTTTTATTTATCATTATTAATTAATTTATTTCCATAACCCAGCAACTCTATCCTTCCCTCCCCCATATTTAAATGAACTCAGCACCATATTGTGTTTTTATACTGTCTTCCACTCTAGATGTGAATTTCTTGAGGGTTGGTTCTGTTTCTTAAAGATCAATATATATCAACAATACAGTCTCAGACAAAGTAACTTCTCAATACTGAATTAAGAGTTGGATATTGTAACATATATATTAGTACTGAAATAAAGCATTTTCAGCATATTTCATAAATATGGCTACTTAAACTATTCTTACTTAATATAGTCTGCTGACCCATCTTTCATTTACTGTCTTTTACCAATATTTTTGTAGTAGCTCACGGTGTGGCCGAGCAAATAATAGCAACAAAAATAACAACAACTGTAGAACAGAACACAGAAGGGGAGATTGACACTTGGAGTGCAATTTTCACTGCCTGCATCACTGAATCTGAAGGACAATATCAATGAGTCAGGAATAGCATAATGTTCTATGAAGCCAGCATTTCCTTGATCCCCAAACCAGGAAAAGACCCCATCAAAAAAGAACAATTTCAGACCAATATCCCTGATGAATATGGCTGCCAAGATTCTCAACAAGATCCTAACCAACAGGATTCAACAGTACATTAAAAAAAATATCCACCATGTGCTGGGTGTGGGGCATGGGCAATGAATCTTGGAACACTGAAACAAAATAAATTTAAAGTTAAAAAAAAAAAGAAAGAAAGAAAGAAAAAAGAAATTATCCACTATGACCAGGTGGGATTTATCCCTGGGATGCAAGGGTGGTTCAACATTTGCAAATCAATCAGTGTGGCAAAACAAATCAGTAAGAGAAGACAGAAGAACCACATGGTTCTCTCAATTGATGCAGAAAAAGCATTTGGCAAAATGCAGTACCCTTTCCTGATTAAAACTCTTCAAAGTGTAGTGATAGAGGGAAAAATCCTCAACCTCATAAAACCCAACTATGAAAAACCCACAGCGAATATCATTCTCAATGAGCAAAAGCTGACAGTCTTCCCACTGAGATCAGGAACATGACAAGGATGCCCACTCCTGTCACTATTGTTCAACATAGTGTTAGAAGTCTTAGCAACAGCAATCAGACAACAAAAAGAAATAAAAGGTATTCAAATTGGCAAAGAAGAAGTTAAACTCTCTCTCTTTGCAGATGACATGATACTGTATATGGAAAACCTAAAAGACTCCACCCCCAACTACTAGAACACATGCAACAATTCAGCAATGTAGCAAAATACAAAATCAATGCACAGAATTCAGTTGCTTTCTTATACACCAACAATGAAAATATAGAAAGGGAAATTAGAGAATCAATTCCATTTACTATAGCACCAAAAACCATAGGAAACCTTGGAATAAACCTAACCAAAGAGGTAAAGGATCTGTATTTGAAGAACTACAGAACACTCATGAAAGAAATTGTAAAAATGGAAGAGCATTCCATGCTCATGGATCGGAAGAATAAACATTGTTAAAATGTCTATACTGCCCATAGCAATCTATACTTTCAATGCCATCCCAATCAAAATTCCACCAGCATTTTTCAAAGTACTGGAACAAATAATCCTAAAATTTGATGAAACCAGAAAAGACCCCAAATCGCCAAGAAAATGCTGAAAAAAAAAAAAAACAAAGCTGGGGGCATCACGTTGCCTGATTTCAAGCTTTATTACAAAGCTGTGATCACCAAGACAGCATGTTACTGGCACAAAAACAGACACACAGACCAATGGAACAGAGTAGAGAGCCCAGAAATGGATCCTCAAGTCTATGGTCAAATAATCTTCAACAAAGCAGGAAAAAATATCCAGTAGAAAAAAGGCCGTCTTCAATAAACAGTGCTGGGAAAATTGGACAGCTATGTACAGAAGAATGAAACTCGACCATTCTCTTACACCATACACAAAGATAAACTCAAAATGGTTGAAAGATCTCAATGTGAGATAGGAATCCATCAAAATCCTGGAGAAGAATATAGGCAGTAACCTCTTCAACATCAGCCACAGAAACTTCTTTTAAGACACAACTCTAGGGGCGCCTGGATGGCTCAGTTGGTTAAGCGACTGCCTTTGGCTCAGGTCATGATCCCGGGGGACCCGGGATCAAGTCCCACATCGGGCTCCCTGCTCGGTGGGAAGCCTGCTTCTCCCTCTCTCACTCCCCCTGCTTGTGTTCCCTCTCTGGCTGTATTTCTCTCTGTCAAATAAATAAAATCTTAAAAAAAAAAAAAAAAGACACGACTCCAAAGGCAAGGGAAACAAAAGTGAAAATGAACTTCTGGGACTTCATCAAGATAAAAAGCTTCTGAACAGCAAAGGAAACAGTCAACAAAACAAAGAGGCAACCCACAGAATGGGAGAGGATATTCACAAATGACACTACAGACAAAGACTCAATATCCAAGATCTAACCTCTCAAACTTAAGAACCAAAAAACAGATAATCAAGTCAAAAAGTGGACAGAAGACATGAACAGACACTTCTCCAATGAAGACATCCAAATGGCTAGCAGACACATGAAAAAATGTTCATCATCATTAGCCTTCAGGGAAATTCAAATCAAAACCACTTTACTCCAGTTAGAATTGCCAAAATTAATAGGACAGGAAACAACAAGTGGAGGATGTGGAGAAAGGGGGATCCTCCTACACGGTTAGTGGGAATGCAAGTTGGTGCAGCCACTTTGGAAAACAGTGTGGATATTCCTCAAAAAATTAAAAATAGCATTACCCTATAACCTGGCAATTGAACTACTGGGTATTTACCCCAAAGATACTAATGTAGTGAAAAGAAGGGCCATATGTACCCCAATGTTCATAGCAGCAATGTCTCTAATAGCCAAACTGTGGAAAGAGCTGAGATGCCCTTCAGCAGATGAATGGGTAAAGATGTGGTCCATATATAAAATGGGAGTATTACTCAGCCATCAGAAAGGATGAATACCCAACTTCTGCATCAACATGATTATGCTGAGTGAAATAAGTCAGAGAAAGTCAATTATATGGTTTCACTTACTTGTGGAGCATAAGGAAGAACATGGAGGACATTAGAAGGAAAGGAAAAGTGAATTGGGGTAAACTGGAGGGAGAGATGAACCATGAGAGACTGTGGACTCTGGGAAATAAACTGAGGGTTTTAGAGGGGGGGGGGAAAGGATGGGTGATCCTGTTGGTGATTATTAAGGAGGGCATGTATTGCATGTAGCACTGGGTGTTGCACATAAACAGCGAATCTTGGAACACTGCATCAAAAACTAATGATGTATTTTATGTTGAATAGCATAAAATTTAAAAAAAAGAAAGAAAGAAACTCCAGAACAGTAAGCTACACATACCTTTAAAATTTTAGGGGGAAAATTCTTTCATTTTTAAAGGAAATAATGTCATTTAAATGTCTTTATTTACACACACACATTTTAATTTTGGGGGTTCTTTTCAATTTTAAAAACAGTATCTCAAAATTGAATAAAATATAAACACACACAAAAAAGGGAATAGCATAATGTTTGTAAAATGAAAGTAGTGTTTAAAATGGTGTGAGTTTATATAAAGTGGCCATTAAACATCTCAGTCTCAAAGTCCTAACAGAAACCACGTTGAGAGGTAATTCTTCATGGGTCTTTCACGTTCTGCACATAATATGAGCAGAGGACCCAACTGACTTTTCATTAGTACATTTTTTTTCAAAGATGTTTACACACAGGCATATCACTGCACTTCACCTTATTGTGCTTAGCAGATAGTCCATTTGTCACAAACTGAAAGCTTTAGGCAACACTAAGTCTATTAAGCCTATTGGTGCCATTTTTCCAACAGCATTTGCTTACTTCATGTCTCTGTGTCCTATTTTAGTAATTCTCACAATACTTCAAACTTTTTCATTATTTATTTATTATGTGATCTATAATCAGTGATGTTTAATGTGACTATTTGGAGAGCCATGAACCACACCCAATTTAAGACAACAAACATTATAAATGTTGTGTGTGTCCTGTCTGTTCCACTGATCAGCTGTCCCCACCCCTCTCTCTCTCCTCAGGACTCCCTATTCCCTGAGACACAACAATACTGAAATTAGGTCAATTAATAATCCTCCACTGTCTTGTAAATGTTCGTGTGAAAGAAACAGTCACAAGTCTCTCACTCTAAGACAAAAGCTAGAATGATTAAGCTTAATGAGGAAGGCATGTTGGAAGCCAAAACAGGCTGAACTGCTAGGCCACTTGTGTCAAATAGTTACCCAAGTTGTGAGCACAACAAAAAGATTCCTTTTGGGGAGCCTGAGTGGCTCTGTTGGTTGAGCAACTGCCTTCGGCTCAGGTCATGAACCTGGAGACCCTGGATTGAGCCCTGAATTGGGCTCCCTGCTCAGCAGGAAGCCTGCTTCTCCCTCTCTCACTTCCCCTGCTTGTGTTCCCTAGCTGTGTTTCTGTCAAATAAATAAATAAAATCTTTTAAAAAATTCCAAAAAGGAATTTTTTTAAAGATTTTATTTATTTATTTGACAGAGAGAGAGAGAACACAGGCACAGGATGAGGCAAGCACAAGGGGAAGCAGCCTCCCTGCTGAGCAAGGAGCCTGATGTGGGACTTGATTCCAGGAACCTGGGATCATAACCTGAGCTGAAGGCAGACATTTAACTGACTGAGCCACCTAGGTGTCCCTCAAAGGAAAAATTCTTGGAGGAAATTAAAAGTGCCACTCAATGAAAACACAAATGTTAAGAAAATAAAACAGCATTACTAATGATATGGAGAAAGTTTTAGTGGCCTAGATAGGAGATCAAACCAGCTACAGCAATCCAGAGAAAGCCCTAACTCTCTTCAAGTCTAAGTAGCCTGAGAGAGGTGATGAAGCTGCAGAAGAAAATCCTGAGCTGGAAAAGGCTGATTCATGAGGTTTAAGAAGCTGTCTCCATAACATAAAAGTGCAAGGTGCAGCAAATGTTAATGCAGATGCTGCAGGAAGTTATCCAAAAGATATAGAGACAGTAATTCATGAAGGTGGCTATAAGTAAGCAAATGTAGATGAAACAGCCTTCTGTTGGAAGATGTTATCTAGGATTTCCATATCTGCAGAGAAATCAATGCCTGATTCAAAGCTTCAAAGGACAGGCTGACTCTCTGGTTAGAGGGTAATGAAGTTGGTGACTTAAAGTTGAAGCCCATGCTCCCTTATCCCTCCAAAAATCCTAGAGCTTTTAAGAATTATGTTAAATCTACTCTGCCTGTGCTTTAGTAATGGAACAAACCCTGGATGTTAGCTCATTTGTTTACAACATGGTTTACTTAGTATTTTAATACAACTAGAAGACTTATTGCTCAGAAAAATGATTCCTTCAAAATACGACTGCTACTGACAATGCATCTGGTCACCCAAGAGTTCTGATGGAGATGGACAAGAATTATGTTGTTTTCATACCTATTAACACAATGTCTATTCTGCAACCCATGGAACAAGGAATAATTTTGGTTTTCAAGACTTATTATTTAAGAAATACATTTTTTAAGACTATAGCTGCCATGGATAGTGATCCCTCGGATGGATCTGGGAAAAGTACATTGAGAACCTGATGGAAAGGATTCACCATTCCAAATGCCATAAAGAGCATTCATAATTCACTGGAAGAGGTGAAAATATCAACATTAACAACAATTCTTAATAAGTTATTTCAAGCCTCAGAGATGACCTAGAGGGATTCAATACTTGAGTAAAGGAAGCCATGGCAAGTATGGTAGAAACAAGAGAACTAAAATTCAAAGTGAAGCCTGAAGATGTGACTGAATTACTGCAATCTCATGGTATAATTTTAATGGATGAGAAGTTGCTTCTTACGGATGAGCCAAAAAAAGTGGTTTCCTGAGATGGATCCTATTCCTGGTGAAGATGTTGTGAAGATTACTGAAATAACAACAGAGGATTTAGAATATTACATAAGTGAACTGATAAAGCATGACATGGTTTAAGAGTATTGACTCCAATTTTGAAATAAGTTCTACTGAGGATGAAAGGCTATCAAACAGCATCACAAGCTCCAGAGAAATTATCTGTGAAAGGAAGACTCAGTGTGGCAATAAAACTGCTATCTTAAGAAATTGCTACAACCACCCCAACCTTCAGCAACCACTACCCTCATCAGTCAGCAGCCATCAACGTCAAGGTAAGACCATCCAACAGCAAAAAGATACAGTCACTAAAAGCTCAGAGGATGTTAGGATTTTTTAGGAATAAAGTATTTTTTAATTAAGATATGTACATTTTTTATATAATGCCTCTTTTTTTTAAGATTTTATTTATTTGACAGAGAAAAACACAGCCAGAGAGGGAACACAAGCAGGGGGAGTGAGAGAGGGAGAAGCAGGCTTCCCACCCAGCAGGGAGCCTGATGGGGGACTCAATCCTGGGTCTCTGGGATCATGACCTGAGCTGAAGGCAGTCGCTTAACCACCTGAGCCACCCAGGCACCCTATATAATGCCTTTACACACTTAATAGACTACACTATAGTATAAATATAATTTTTATATGCACGAGGAAACAAAAAAAAAATCATTTGACTGGCTTTATTATGGTATTTGCTTTATTGTGGCAGTCTAATCTCAATCTACATTTCTGAGGTATGCCTGTAGTAAAAAGCCTTGAAAGATAATGTCTCACTCCAGAGAAAAGGCAAGTTTGTTTGCTGCCTATCATAAAAGCTTCAGGTTCCCTATAGTCAGGGTAACTCAGCTGTGAATACATTCATTCTGTCTGAAGCATCTAACTAGGTACATTTCACTGCCTTATTATATAATACAATATATTATACTGCCCCTGTAGGACTTGAGGATCAAGGAAGATTGACACAAACAGGATATTCATGATGCTTCTGTGTCTTGAGTAGTAAAGTTATTTGTCACCAAATCAGAAGGTTCATGCTGCTTTTTTAAAGTAAGTGAAACTAATTACAGATAAGGAAGTTGGAAGGTAGAGTACTTATCAGAAGCACACAGAGTGAAGAGTTCACAGAATGGAAGAAGAGCTGAGCAGTCAAATCTCATGAAAGAGGAGTCTAGGAATCTAAATAGCATGGACACACTGAAGCGTCATTTTCTGATTCTGACATAGAATCAATCAGTTTTAGTTTTTTTTTAAAGATTTTTTATTTATTTGACAGAGAGAAACACAGCCAGAGAGGGAACACAAGCAGGGGGAGTGAGAGAGGGAGAAGCAGGCTTCCTGCTGAGCAGGGAGTCCGATGTGGGACTCGATCCCTGGTCTCTAGGATCATGACCCAAGCTGAAGGCAGTTGTTTAACCAACTGAGCCACCCAGGTGCCCCAAGAATCAATCAGTTTTAATGAGCTATTTCATATCGCCTGTTTTAAAAATCAATTCCTAGGGGCACTTGGGTGGCTCAGTCTTTAAGCGTCTGCCTTCAGCTCAGGTCATGATCCTGGAGTCCTGGGATTGAGCCCAGCATCAGGCTTCTTCCTGCTCGGCAGGAAGCCTGCTTCTCCCTCTCTCACTCCCCCCGATTATGTTCCCTCTCTAGCTGTGTTTCTCTCTGTCAAATAAATAAATAAAATCTTTACAAAAATGAAAAATAAAAAATAAAATAAATAAAAATCAATTTCTAGAAGGAATTATATGATTAGCTTGGTGGGAGAAGGTGAGACCACATAATTCACATTCCCAGTAATCAGATAATCAATAAATCAATAATCAACCTACAATTAATCAATAATCAGATCAATAAATAAACATAACACAATCCCTTGTCTTCCTTAAGCAAAGGCCTGTCTCTTCAGAAGAAACTATAATTATCTCTTAAGAGGTCAGTGGAACACACAAAACTTACTACAGTGCTCTGCTTGTTTTACTACCAGATAACCAAAAATTCAGTTGACTGTTAGTAACTATTTAAGACCAAATTCCTTACACATTGGTCCTTATCTTGTCTTTCTACCCTCGTCTTGTAATTTTTAAAGCAACTATACACTTTATATGTGTGAAATAAACAAACAACACCATGTAGAGACCCCCAAATAAACATGCTCTGCTATTTTATTCTTCTACTTGGCATATGCTATTCCTCTTCCCCAACATCTCTTCATTTTGCCCACCACACATGATTCTACTTGCTGGGAAAGACAATTGCACACAGCTTGCTGTCCCTTGCACAGCTGCATAAGAGTGGCCCTGAGCCTGGAACATTTCCTTGCAAAGAAATAGTTTTCACAGCCTGTGTTCGACATGTCCATTTGCATGGAGATATCTTCCTATTCCAGACATGGTATGTATTTCTTCATTCTGCTTAAGCATGGGTGTCATCTTGTACCATATGGTACCAATAGCCATATCTGTTCCCAGAAGGTGGAGAGAGAATAGAGTTCACCTGCAGTACAGAGGGATACATGCAGACCATCTCCTTGCATCAGCTGTGGGTGGGACCCACTGGCAATGGTGGAAGGACACGCACAGTTGAAGGTGATTGTGTTCTGCCTCTTCTCTTCATGAGTAAAGTGTTGTTCATTCTAGTGTTCGTGTGAATCATGTCTTCCTTACCCAGCGTCTGCAAATCATACAGTGGGCTAACATCAAGGACTGCTGCTCCTGGTGGCAGCACAGTTAAGGCTCTCTGCTGTCCTCCATGCAGAACTCCTCCTCTGAAAGTGATAACAGGTGTTGCCTGCTCAACATAAGTCACCACTGGATGTATGCAAGTAATCCACCCTGTTCTTTCTGCTCCTAATGTACTTTTACTTACCTGTAGAATCCAACCTATCTTAACATTATCTGCAATTCTTTGTTTAAATACCTATATCTGATAGTACATCAACATTTGTCGGGGACAGTGCATGATCCACCCTTTTCGCCATGTCCAAACCACTGGAAAACTTTGGTGGAGGTACCTGTGAATGTGAATGAAAGCCCCTCTGGGCTTCCCCCCCCCCCCCAGAATCTGGAAAGCCACATACCCTGTGGGTCAGGGCAATATTTCCTTTGTGTGCTTATTCAAGACATATAGTTTCCTCCGGTAACCCTATCTCTGTATCTCTTATCTGTATTTCTTTATCCCTGTGAATCAATGGTCTCAACTTCTGTGAGTTTAAGCAATCACTCTGTACCCTGCAGTAACAATACTAATCCTGTCTCTAGGGTGGGTGCAAAAGCAGTTAAAGATTTAACTGCACTACCCAATTTCCTCACTTTTAAATAATAAAAGACTGGGGCCCCTGTCAGTCAAGAGAGACAAAGGCAGAGGGCCTGGGAGGAGGCAGCAAGAGAGAGACTGAAGGCAGAAGCAGCAAGAGAGAGCCTGCAGAGAGACTGAGAGACAAAGGCAGAGAGCCTGCGAGGAAGCAGCAAGAGAGCCTTAGAGGAGTGAGCAGGAGAGTTGGAAAACAGCGAGAGAGAGAGCGTGCAAAGAGAGACAGAAACAGAGAAGCAAAGGAAGCAGCAGAAAGAGAAGCAAACAGAGAGTAGAGAGACAGAAGAGGAGAGAGAAGTAGAACAAGAGGGCCAAAGCCAGAGCTAGAGAGCTAGAGCTAGAAAGCCAAAGCTAGAAAGTGAGAGCGTGAGCCTGAGCCTGCTTCATAGGTCTCTCCTGACTGACCTCGGGTCTGTCAGCTTCCATTAGATTTCCGTGTTCATGTTATTATTTCGCCCACGGTTCGAGACCCACAACTCCGCCGAGGCAGGCTTCCCCGGTGGCGGCATCAAACATTTCTTTGGATATTTCTATATGTTATTTATTGAATCATCAACACGTACTCTGTTTCCTGACATTTAAGAGGAGTTAAGTGAAATATCGTTATTTAACTGAGTTAATAAATGAACAAATAAAATAGAGGTGGCAGAGAAACAAGAATATCTGGGTACTTCTTGAAAGGTGGTTCCACAGTCCCCATTTTGGTCTTGTGTCGGTTTTTCTCTCTTTTCATCTATCTCTATACTACTCTCTAGAACACTGCCCTTTCCTTGTTCTTCCTAATTTA
The DNA here is from genome assembly GCA_004023965.1 of Spilogale gracilis. Classification (NCBI taxonomy): domain Eukaryota; kingdom Metazoa; phylum Chordata; class Mammalia; order Carnivora; family Mephitidae; genus Spilogale; species Spilogale gracilis. Next base: position 81,387 of record PITA01006428.1, on the reverse strand, counting down.
ATAGTAAGTTTAATATTCAACTCCTTCTGAGAAACTATATCATCAGATATTCATTTTAAATGCCAATTTATCCTTTTCTAATCATGATGCTTCTCCAGTTCTATTCAATTTTATTCACAATTTGGGAATGTATATCCCTCACTACAGCCAAAGCTCGCGTAGTTCATCTAACCAGTTAGTGGTAGGCTGAGACTTTCAATCGATCATGATACTAACTAAAAGTTTCTTTTTCCACTGCACTTAGTATTATCTCACAAACTCAGATAAGTAATATCTCTTGCCAAGCTGCATAAGTTCAGGCAAAATTGGGGTTATCTTCTTCATTTTATAAATTATAGCGAATGCCCAATGTTTCTCCTAGGATATTAATAAGCAGAACAGGAGGCATATAAGTTTAGGAGGTATAAGAACACATTTGATACCCACGAAAAACCTGACTCTGAGAATTCTTCCCTGAAGTTTTGTTTCAAATCACTTTGCCAATGTCAAATAATGTGATTCTTTTTTTGCTTAACTGCTTTTTTTGAAAAGCTCCCCCCCAAAAAATATATGTTTACAATGTCACCTCACTTTCAGAACTCATAAAAAATTTTTTCTTCTTTTTTCTTTTTTTTTTTTTAATGATTGAAATGCTCTTGCTAATTGAGCTCATTCACCTGTGACAAATGCAAGTTGTGCTACAGTTAAAACAATACAAATTTGTCAGTAGGGTCACTCACAGAATGCACTTTGCCAGGGCAAAATTGTTGATGTTCTAGCATATTCTTAGTTGTTAAATTTTAGCAGATGAGTATAAACAAATAGCTCCTTTTATTCAAGAAAGGGAAAGAGCTGAGAGGGGAGTGGAGATGTGACAATTGCTATATCCATCCTCTTGCAAAGTCACTCAGAATCTGTACAGCATAATAAATCCATATACATAATATATCTCTTCCATGGCAGAAACAGACTAGCTTAAAGCTTCTTACACATTTTTAATTTAGTTCTCTGTGTTGCTCCTTTATGTATGCTCATCTAGACCAAGGAAATGAGAAGGAAAGAAAAATCAAGTAAAAATATAACAGCACCATAACTATTCACTATAACAACACTACCTTTCATACATTAATTCTCCCATTCTCTGTGTACTCGTTCTTTCACAGATGGCTCAACTTGAAGTGAACTCCTGAAGCACTTAACAATTTGTGCCACTTCCTTATTATTTATAGTTGTATCTTCAACACATATGATTCTTAATACATCAGAAGTACTTGAGAGGGTTTTGTTACTTGTACAAGAAAGTGGATGAATAAATGAATGTGAATGAATTATTTCTTCCTAACAAGCTCTTGAATGTTAGTTTTCAGGGATTAATCTTTCTTTTTATTTATACATAAATTAGCAGACATACTTCCTTATCTTTCCTAGAGTTCTGAAAACAGAGCAGATTTGGATTAAAAATGCATTAGTTGTGTAAGGCTGATGACTCACAGACCTGTACTCCTGAAAGAAATAATAACATGTTAATTAAAAAATGTGCTAGTTCCAAAAACTATAAGATACTTAGGAATAAACCTAACCAAAGAAGTCAAGGATCTGTACTCGAGGAACTACAGAACACCCATGAAATTGAAGAAGACACAAAAAGATGGAAGAACATTCCATATATGGATTGGAAGAATAAACGTTGTCAAAATGTCTATACTGCCCAGAGCAATCTATACTTTCAATGCCATTCCGATCAAAATTCCACCAACATTCTTCAAAATGTTGGAACAAACAATCCTAAAATTTATATGAAACCAAAAAAGACCCTGAATTGCTAAGGAATTGCTGAAGAAGAAAAGCAAAGCTGGGGGCATCTCATTACCTGACTTCAGGCTTTATTACAAAGCTGTGATTACCAAGATAGCATGGTACTGGCACAAAAACAGAGAAATAGACCAATGGACCACAGTGGAGAGCCCACATATGGACCCACAAATCTATGGTCAAATCATCCTTGACAAAGCAGGAAAAAATATTCAGTGGAAAAAGACAGTCTCTTCAATAAATGGTGCTGGGAAAATTGGACAGCTACATATAGAAGAATGAAACTAGACCATTCTCTTACACCACACACAAAGGCAAACTTGAAATGGATGAAAGACCTCAACGTGAGGCAGGAATCCATCAAAATCCTGGAAGAGAACATAGGCAGTAATCTCTTTGACATCAGCCACAGCAACTTCTTTCAAGACACGTCTCCAAAGGCAAAGGAGACAAAAGTGAAAATGAACTTCTGGGACTCCATCAAAATAAAAAGCTTCTGTACAGCAAAGGAAACAGTCAACAAAACAAAGAGGCAACCCACAGAATGGGAGAAGATATTTGCAAATGACACTACAGACAAAGGGCAGGTATCCAAGATCTATAAAGAACTCCTCAAACTCAACACCCAAAAGGAAGATGAACACATCAAAAAATGGGCAAGAGACATGAATAGGCACTTCTCCATAGAAGATATATAAATGGCTAACAGACACATGAAAAAATGTTCAGTGTCACTAGCTATCAGGGAAATTCAAATCAAAACCACACTGAGATACCACCTTACACCAGTCAGAATGGCCAAAATTAACAAGACAGGAAACAGCAAGTGTTGGAGAGGCTGCGGAGAAAGGGGAACCCTCTTACACTGTTGATGGGAATGTAAACTGGTGCATCCACTTTGGAAAACAGTGTGGAGATTCCTTAAAAAATTAAAAATAGAGCTACCCTATGACCCTGCAATTGCACTACTGGGCATTTACCCCAAAGATACGGATGTAGTGAAAAGAAGGGCCATATGCACCCCAATGTTCATCACAGCAATGGCCACAATCGCCAAACTGTGGAAAGAGCCAAGGTGCCCATCAACAGATGAATGGATAAAGAAGATGTGGTACATATATACAATGGAATACCATGCCTCCATCAGAAAGTATGAATATCCAACTTTTGTAGCAACATGGACTGGACTGGAAGAGATTATGCTAAGTGAAATAAGCCAAGTAGAGAAAGTCAAGTACCACATGGTTTCACTTACTTGCGGTGCATGAGGGGTAACCTGGAGGACAGTGGGAAAAGGAAAGTAAATGGAAAGTAGGGTAATCCAGGGAAAGAAACGAAACAACAGAGACTTTGGACACAGAAACAAACTGAGGGACTTGGAGGGAGGGGGGTGGAGGGATGGAGAGCCTGGTGGTGGGTACTGGGGGCACCTAATGCGTGGAGCAGTGGGTGTGGGGAATGGGGAATGAATCTTGGAACACTGGGGAAAAAAAAATTTAAGTAACAATAAAAAAAATTTAAAAAAGCAATTATCACATGAAAAAAATCTACTAGTTATATTATTTCCAAAAGATTTTATTAATTTATAAAAATCCTACTGGTTCACTACATAGTCTAGACCTCATAGCCTTTGTAAGCACATTTCAACCCCTCTTTTTTTTTTTTAAAGATTTTATTTATTTGACAAAGAGAAACACAGCCAGAGAGGGAACACAAGCAGGGGGAGTGAGAGAGGAAGCAGGCTTCCCATTGAGCAGGGAGCCCAATGTGGGACTGGATCCTGGGTCTCTGGGATCATGACCTGAGCCAAAGGCAGTTGCTTAACCAACTGAGCCACCCAGGCGCCCCTCAACTCCTTCTGAAAAGCCAGTAAAACCATTTTTGTCCTGACAGCAAGGAGAAAAGTGAAATTAATCAAGAGAAACTATATGGTTTGCATTCCTCTCTATGACAGACAGCTGGCAACTCCAGGAAGGAGTTATTATTTCTTAGATTGAATTATTCAGATATAGAGGAAGCCCATATAAATTGTATGTTGTGCTAGAGTGCTGCTTTCACTCCCACTCCCAGACAACCCTACTATCATTGTGCCCTGACCTAAACTTGGCAGTCCTGGATCTCCCCAAGTTCTAATCCATGAACTTTTTCCCAGGAGAAATAACAAGGATTAAGTTGAGGGCAAATAACTAGAGCCTAGAAAAAAAAGAACTGTCCCAGAGCTTAAGTGTTCTTAAAATCTGCACTCAAATTAGACAGCACAGTTTTTAAACACTGTTTTTGTAATGACACTACTCATGAGACTTCCTTAAGACCAACTGATGTGTTCCTAGAAACTGACCATTAAACCAATAACATCATTGAAGGGGAAAAATAAAAAAAGAAAGGAAAAGAAACAGTTATCCATGAACTTGATCCCAGGTCTGTAGCTGAACATCAGGATTTCTGTAGTAACTTTGGCATGCAAACATCAAATATTATTGGATGATCTGGGGCAAACAGAACTGACTCCCTTTGATAAGATAAATTTCTCTTATCAGATTTGTTCCTTTCTTCAAACTAATGCTATATAAAACTGTTTTTAGATGCTTCAGTCTTACCTTTCAAAGACATTTGGTCTGTCCAACTGGTTGCAAAACAGAATATGATCTATGATGGAGATCCTTTATTAATACCGAGTTGTTACAGCTTAAGAAAATTTAATGAAAGTCAGGAAGAATAAGTTCAAGCTTCAGTCAAGTCAAAATCCAGATTATTATTTTTGTTTTGTTTTGTTTTTTGTTTTTTGTATCCTGTGTCTTCTGACTGGGGCATTTAGCCCATTTTCATTCCGGGTAACTATTGAAAGATATGAATTTAGTGCCATTGTAGTGCCTGTAAGGTGATTGTTACTGTATATTGTCTCTGTTCCTTTCTAGTCTATGTTACTTATAGGCTCTCCCTTTGCCTAGAGGACCCCTTTCCATAAAGGGTTCACTTGGTGCTTGCAAATTCTTTTAGTTTTTGTTTGTCCTGGAAGCTTTTTATCTCTCCTTCTATTTTCAATGACAACCCACCTGGATATAGTATTCTTGGTTGTTTATTTTTCTCATTTATTCCTCTAAATATGTCATGCCAGTCCTTTCTGGTATGTCATTGGTCTGCTGGCAATATAATATTTCTGCCATTGTTTGTTACAGACCTCTTTTCCCCAGCTGCTTTCAGGACTTTCACTTTGTCACTAAGATTTATTAAGTTTTACTATTAGATGACAGGGTGTGGACCTATTTTTATTGATTTTGAGGGGGATTCTCTGTGTCCTGGATTTTGATGCTTGTTTTCTTTGCCAAATTAGGAAAATTTTCTGCTATAATTACTCCAATATAACTTCTGCCCCAATACCTGGGAGCTCTGCCACACTCAGGCACCCCTGGTATTTTTGTGACCCTGCAAATCCTGAGACCACATGGTCCCAGTGAGTGTTCTACCCCCCGCTTAGCCTCTGGAGCAACATCCCTCAGTGGAGCAGACTTCTAAAGGTTCTGATTTTGTGCTCCACTGCTCTACCACTGGCCAGGAGCCAGCCTCTCCTCCCATGTCTCCCTTCCTATATATTGCCTCGGATTCACTTCTCCGCACATCCTACCTTACAGAAACTGGTTGCTTTTTTGTTCCTAGAATTGGAAGTGCTCTTATCTTTGCTCTCCTGTTGAGTTTGTAGGTGTTCAGAATGGTTTGATAACTATCTACCTGAACTCCTGGGACCCAATGATATTTAGGTCTCCTACTCCTCTGCCATCTTGGCCCCATTTCATTTCTAAAAATTACCTGTATAAATGTTAAAAGTCTACTTATTTAAACTATAATAATGTCAGAACTTGCATCTTGTTTGAAACATTACCAATAAGGAGGTTTTATCCTCTAGTACAAAAAACAATTATTTTATTGGTCATGTTGTCACTTATATATTGCTTCTTCTTTAGTCATTCACTTAGGCAGTCAAATAACTCTGTTAAATATTTCCTTGTTCTATTTGCATCACTTTTATATCTGTTCACTTGACTTCCATTTATTTCCTTTGCCCCTTTTTTGTTTAGCTATCTAACAGCACCATGGAAGGATGTGACCAGGAAATCAGAAAACATTGCAAACCAGAACTTAACTCTACTTAATCAGATAGCTTATTTTTCTCCCCATACATGTTGCTACCTATAAAAAAGAGGAAGCTGGACTAAATCAAAGCTGAATGTAAAATTCTATGTTTATATGCATTTTTCTTAGGGAGAAGAGTCATCATATATCAGTTTTTTAAACTATAGCTGGTTTGCTACTTAGACTGGCCAATTAACAATCTGTTGTCTCTTATCTCCTAAAATAACCAGGCAATAAAGAGTCATTTTCCCCAATAGAAGAATGAAAATTCCCTATAAGTTGTATGTGTGTTTATGTGTATGTTTTTTCTAACTCTGGTTTTAAATTATTTTAATGTTACCAGTTAAAGAAATTAATGGATATCAACAATGAAATCTTTGGAAACTATGTCTAAATAGATAAAATCTGGGTGATATTAAGAGTGCCATTAATGACCTTGAACAAAGAATGTAATAGCAAGGAGGCAGTTCATAATAGTGGCATTAGGAATATCCTGAACATACCTCTTCCAATGGACACAACAATTCAACAGCTACATATGGAGCAATTTCCTCTGAAAAAGACCTGAAAACTAGTGAAATAGCTCTTCCACAGTAAAGGATAAAACAGTCACACAGTGATGTGTATGGAAGACAAAGACCTGGTCTGAAAACTAGTGAAATAGCTCTTCCACAGTAAAGGATAAAACAGTCACACAGTGATGTGTATGGAAGACAAAGACCTGGTCTCACCAAAACCCCACCCACAAGTGCCACAATCAGGAGGGATCTCACAAACAAAGACCTTCTCCCTGAGGATTGAGGGACTTGTGCCCCACATCAGACACCCTAACCCTTAAGGACTAGTACCACAGAGACAAGCCCCCAAAATGTTTGGCTTTCAAAATCCATGAGGCTACATCCAGGAGAACCATGGAGCTCTAAGTAATGAAGGTTCCACTCTTAAAAGGTCTACACACACATTTGCTTGCCCTGGGAATGAGCATAAATGCAGCAGTTTGAAAAGCAACTAAACCACATGTGAATAAAATTCATTTGTAGGGCACCTGGGTGGCTCAGTGAGTTAAAGCCTCTGCCTTCAGCTCAGGTCATGATCTCAAGGTCCTAGGATCAAGCCCCACATCAGGCTCTCTGCTCAGCAGGGGGCCTGCTTCCTCTTCCCTCCCTGCCTGCCTCTCTGCCTACTTGTGATCTCTCTGTCAAATAAATAAAATACAAAAAAAATCATTTGTAAACCTTTAAGTATCTGTTAGAGGGGCAAGAGCCTGTTGGAACTCCCCCAGGGACAGCAGAACTGGCAAGCACATTCTTGAGGTCTCCCTCCACCTTTTTAGTGCCATGCTGCACTCACTCTCTCATCTCCTAGGACCAGTGGGCATGCCACATTCTTGATTTACTACTACTGTCACACCAAAGGTGTTCCAACAGCACCACCCACACAGGAGATGCCCCAAGAGCACCTTGCTCTAGTGGCTGGGACTACTGTATTTCTGAGCCCGAACAGACTGCAACAACCAAAGAGACAGGTTCTGGCAGGTTACCACCCTCAGGACAATGCACAGAGGGCAAACTGAAACACACCCACAGTCTTACTGTGAGAAAGAACTATTCACTTTATCTGTGAGCTTTAGTCTGAGGGCAAGCTTCACATTTACCATTCATCCAGATGTTACAGAGGCATTCACAGGGAACAAATACCAAAGAATGTATTTTTGTTCTCTTACATCACCTCACTACAGCTCACCACTACTTCCAAGAAAGGGAGTTCATATACTTGTCTAAAACCCTGCTTTTGCAACTGTTGCCAAGGAAACACCTGCAGACCACCTGGTCAGGAGATTAGCAGGGTTTACTATTGTAGTCCCATAGGACTGTACATATATATTTGCATACTTCAAAAGCTGCTGCCTAAGGAGCTAGCTTCCAGTCAGCCTAAATCTAGGTGCTGAATGAGAAGCCTCCTTCTGGAAGACTCCGAAGTCTTGGCACACCCTTAACAACTGGGATCTGTCAATAATAAATCAGGCTGCTTAGAAAATCACAAAGGTTCCAAAGGCAACCAAGAACTATAGCAAGGTTCAATGTTACAGTTTATCTCCTACACAAAGCCACTCCTTCCAGACTGAGAGAGAGAGATTTTTCACCTAGTAGATAGAAACAAACACAGAGAGTCAAAAAATGAGGAAACAGAATAATATGCTCCATATGAAAGAACAAAATAAAACCCCAGAAAAAAAATAATGAAACAAAGGTAAGTAATGAACATGATACACAGTTCAAAATAATGGCCATAAAGATGTCTATTGAACCCATGAAAAGAATGGATAGACACACTGAGAACTTTGACAAAAAGAAAATACAAGAAAGTAACAAACAGAAGTCACAAAGCTGAAAGATATAATAATTTAATTGAAAAAAACAGTAGAGGGGTTCAACAACAGACTAGATGAGACAGAAGAAATAATCAGTGATCTAAAAGATAGGGAAGTGGAACTCACCCAAACAGAGCAGCAAGGAAAAAAAAAAAAAGAATTTTGAAAAGTTAAGATAGCATATGGGACTATGGGACAAGAGCAAGAAAACTAACATTTGCCTTATAGGAGCCCCAAATGGAAAGAGAATAAAAAGGGAAAAATCATACTTAAAGAAATTATGGCTGAAAAGTTCTCTAACCCTGGAGGGGAGGGGAAGACATTCAGATACAGGAAGCCCACAGAGTTTGAAATTAAATGAGCCCAAAAAGAAACATGAAGATACATTATAATTAAAATATCAAATTAAAGATAGGCAATCTTAAAATCAGTAAGAGGAGAAAAAGTTACACACAAGGGAAACTCATAAGACTACCAGCAGATTTCTTAGCAGAAACTGCAGGCCAGAAGGGAGAACAATGACATATTCAAAGTGCTGAAAGATGAAAACTTCAAAACAAGAATACTCTACCCAGCAAGGTTATTATTCAGAATTGGAGGACAGATAAAAAGAGTTTTCCAGATAAGCAAAAGTAAAAACATGTTTGCTGTCACAAAAACCTGCCTTATAAGAAATATTAAACTGTTTTATTTAAGCTGAAAAGGGCACTAATTAATAAAAAAAGAAGAAAATAAAAATCTCACTATTAAAGGTAAACATATAGTAAGATAGAGGATTAACCAGTTATAAAGCTAGTATAAAGGGTCAAACAACAAAAGTAGCAAAAATAACTATAACTATAGTAGTTAAGGGATACATAAAATTAAAATGCATAAGATGTGACATCACAAACATAAAACATGGGGGTATTAAAAATGTAGTGCTTTAAAATGTGTTGGAAAGTTACATAGATACAGGCTGCTGTATGTGAGCTTCATGGCCCCCCACAAAGCAAAATTTATAGTGAAGTACAGAAAAGATATAGAGGAAAAAATCAATGCATAACACTACAGAAAGTTATCAAAACACAAGGGAGAAAAAAAAGCAAGAGAAGAAAGGAACATGGAAATCTACAGACAGGAAACAGTTCAATTGGTGATTAAAACATAACTATCAATAATTACCTTAAGTGTAAATAGAATGTTACAATCAAAAGACAATGAGTGGCTGAATGAATTTTTAGAAAAAAGGGTATATATCTATATCCTGCCTACAAGAGACTCACTTCAGATGTAAGGAAACACACAGACTGAAAGTAAATGAACAGAAAGTTTTCTTCATTCAAATGAAAACCAAAAGCTGGGATAGCTATACTTATGTCAAAGAAAACAAAATTTAAAATGTACACTGTAACAAGAGAGAAAAGCAAGCATTATATAATGACAAACAGTCAATCCAACAAGATACAGTATCTGTAAAACTTTATGCACCCAACATAGAATCACCTAAATACAGAAAGCAAATATTAACAGACCTAAAGGGTGAAACTGACATCAATACAGTAATAATAGGAAACATTAATACCCCACTTACAAAATGGACAGGATGATCCAAACAGAAGATTAATAAGGCAACACATGCCTTAAATTACACATTATACCTTAGGGACTTAATAAAGATAAACAAAACATTCCATCCAAAAGCAGCAGAATACATTCTTCTCAAGTATATACTGAATATTACCTAACATAAATCATACATTTGGCCACAAAGCAAGTATCAACAAATTTAAGAACACTGAAATTGGGGTGCTGGGTGGCTCAGTTGTTAAGCATCTGCCTTCAGCTCAGGTCATGATCCCAGAGTCCCAGGACTGAGGCCCGCATCGGGCTCCCAGTTCGGTGGGAAGCCTGCTTCTCCCTCTCTCATTCCCCCCTGCTCCTGTTCCCTCTCTAACTGTGTTTCTCTCTGTCAAATAAATAAATAAACTCTTTAAAAAAAAGAACACTAAAATTATATCAAGCATCTTTTCAGAATACAATGGTATAAAACTAGAAATCAATTACAGGAATAAAACTGGCAAAATCACAAATATGTAAAAATTAAAAAACATGACACTAAACAAAAAAAAATCTAAGGGGACATCAAAAAATACACTCAGACAAATGAAAATGGAAATACAACATACCAAAATCTATGGGATGCAGTGAAGACAGTTCTAATAAGGATGTTTATAGCAATACAGGCCTATCTCAAGAAATAAGACAAATCTCAAATAAACAACCTACACTTCTACTAAATGAACTAGAAAACAAACAAATGAAGCACAAAGTTAGTAGAAGCAAGGAAATAATAAAGACCAGAACTGAAATAAATGAAATAGAGATTAAAAAGATATTAGATAAGATCAATGATAAAAGTAGTTTTTTGGAAAGATAAACAAAATAGACAACCTTTAGCTACATTCACTAAGAAGAAACAAGAGGGCTCAAATATAGAAAATATATAAAATCAGAAATAGAAGAGGAGTTACAACTTATTTCATACAAATAAAAAGATTATAACAGACTACATGAACACATACATGCCAAAAAATTAGACAACCTAGAAGAAATGGATAAATTCCCTAAAAATATACTATCTTCCAAGAATGAATCAAAAAGAAATTGAAAACCTGAATAGAGAAATTAGTAGTAAGAAAAATGAATCAGTAACCAAAACCTTTCCAAAAACAAAGGACTGGTACCATATAGCTTTACTAGTGAATTCTACCAAACATTCAAAGATTTAATACCTACCCTTTCCAAACTTCTCCAAAAAGTTGAGAAGAAAATACTTCCCCACTCCTTTTATGAGGTGAGAATTAGCCTGACACCAAAAGCAGTCAAGTGTATCACCAAAATTAACAACAACAACAAAAAATTACAAGCCAATATCCCTGATAAACATAGACGCAAAAATCCTCCATAAAATATTAGCAAACAAAATTGAACAAAACATTAAAAGCATCATACATTATCATGTGGGATTTATTCCTGAGATGCAAGGATGGTTCAACACCTACAAATCAACCAATGTGACACATCACATGAACAAAATGAAAGATAAAACTCATATGACCATATCATATGAGTGATATGCATTTAAAAAAATTCAACATCCACTTATAATAAAACTCTCAACAAAGCAGTTATAGACAGAACATACTCCAATGTAGTAAAGGTCATCCATATATGACAAGGCTAGAGCTAACATCACACTCAATGGCAAAAGTTGAAAGCTTTTCTTTAAGATCAAGAACAAAGCAAGGATGCCCACTCTCTTTTATTCAGCACAGTACTATAATCCTAGCCAGAGCAATCAGGCAGGAAAAATAAATAAAGACATAAATGTTAGAAGTAAAACTGTCACGATTTGAAGATGATTTATATAGAAAGCCCTAAAGACACCACCAAAAAACTGTCAGAATTAGTAGTAATAATAAACTCAGTAACATTGCAGGGTATAAAATCAATATACAAAAATTTGTTCTATTTTTATATACTATCAACAAACTATCATAATTAATAAAATACCTACAAATAAATTTAACCAAGGAAGTAAAATACCTGTACATTGGAAACCATAATACACTGATGAAAAGAACCAAAAAGTCACAAATAAATGGGAAAAATTCTTTGCTGCAGTACTGGAAGAATTAATATTGTTAAAATGTCCATATTCAAAGCCAATCTATAGTTTTAGTTCAATCCCTATCAAAATTCCAATATTTTTCAAAGAAATAAAGCAAACAATCTCAAAATTTGTGCAGAATGACAAAATATTCTGAATAGCCAAAGCAATCTTTTTATTTTTATTATTTATTTGAGAGAGAGCAGAGCAAGTGAGAGAGAACATGGGGGGGTGGGCAGATGATAAATGAGAAGCAGACTCCCCACTGAGCAGGGAACCAGATTCAGGGCTCAAACCCAGGACTCCAAAATCATGACCTGAACCAAAGGCAAGCACTTAACTGACTGAGCCACCTGGCACTCCAGAATAGCCAAAGCCATCTTAAGAAAGAACAGAGCTGGAGGTATCACAATTATATATTTCAAGCTAAATTATAAAGCTATTCTAATCAAGAGTATAATAACAGACACATAGATAAATGGAACAGAAAAGAAACCCTGGAAATAAACCCATGCATATGGTGTACTAATTTATAAAAAAGTAAAAAAAAAAAAAGTAGGCAAAAATATACAATGTCAAAAGAATAGTTCCTTCAATAAATGGTGTTGAGAGACAGCTAATGCAAAAGAATAAAACTGCAGTACTATCTTATATCATATACAAAAATTAACTCAAAATGGATTAAAGATTTGAATGTAAGACTGAAACCATAAAACTCCTAGAAGAAAATGTAGGCAATAACCTACTGACATTGATCTTTGCAATTATTTTTTTGTACCTGACTCCAAAGGTAAAGATAAAAAAAAGCAAAAATAAACAAATGAAACTAAAAATTAAACTAAAAAGCTTCTGCAAGGTAAAGAAAACCATCAACAAAATGAAAAGGTTACCTACTGAATGGGAGAAAATATTTGCAAACCACAAATCTGATAAGAGCTAATATACAAGATATACAAAGAATGCATAAAACTCAATTACAAAAAAAAAACAAAACACTCTGACTAAAAGATGGAAAGAGAATCTGAATAGACAGTTTTCCAAGGAAAACATACAGATGGCCCACAGGCACATGAAAAGAGTGCTCAACCTCACTAATCTTCAGGGAAATGCACATCAAAACCACAATGAGCTATAACCTCACACCTGACAGAATGGCTATTATCAAAAACATAAGAAATACATACTGGTGAGGATGTGGACAAAAAAACAACAACAACTGCTGTTGGGAATGAAAACTGGTGCAGCTGCTGTGGAAAACAATATGGAAGTTCCTCAGAAACTTAAAAAAAAGAACTACCATATGATCCAGCAATTCCATTTCTGGATTTATTGGAGCAAAGAAAAACACTAATTTGAAAATATATATACAACCCTATGTTACTGGAGCATTATTTATTTACAACAATCAGGGTATGGAAACAACTTCAGTGTCCAGCAATGGATGAATGGGATTTATATACAATGGAATATGATTAAGCCACAAGAAAGAATGAAATCCTGCCATTTGTGACAACATGGATAGACCTGGAGGGTATTATACCAAGTAAAATAAGTCAGATAGAGAAAGACAAATACTCTATGACATCACTTGTATGTGGATTCATAAAAAACAACAAAACAAGTGAACAAACAAAACAAAATGAAACAAAACTCAGAGACAGAGAGAACAGAACTGTGGTTGCCAGATGGGAGAAAGTCAAGGGGATACATGAAATGGGTGAAAGGAATCAAGAAATACAAATTTCCAGTTAAAATAAACAAGTCATGGAGGTATAATGTATAGTATGGTCACTATAGTCATTAACATTGTATTGTGTATTTGAAAGTTGCTGAGAGTAGACCTTGAATGTTTTCATAAGAAAAAAAAATGTAATTCTATATGTTGACAGACTATAACTAGACTTACTATGGTGATCATTTCACAATATATATAAATATCAAATTATTATGTCATACACCTGAAACTAATATGTTATAAGTAAACTTTAGTTAAAAAAAAAAAAGAATGTACTATATGACACTACATTTTAAAAATAAAAGGAGGGGTACCTGAGTGGTTCAATCAGTAGAGCATTTGACTCTTTTTTTTTTTTTTAAGATTTTATTTATTGGGGGGGTGCACGTGGGAGCAGGGGGAAGAACAGAGGGGGAGAGAGAAAGAATCTCAGCAGATTCTGCACTGAGGACAGCACCCACACAGGGCCCAATCTCACTACCCTGAGATCATGACCTATGCCAAAAGCAAGAATTGGATGCTTAACCAACTGAGCCACCCAAGCACCCTAAATCCAACTCTTGATTTCAGACTGGGTCATGATCTCAGGGTCATGGGGTCAAGTCCCAAAGTCAGCCTCCATACTGAACATACAGCCTCTCTATCTCCTCTGTGCATACATGCTCTTTAAGTCTCTTTCTCACTCTCTTAAAAAAATAAAAATTTAAAAAATAATAAAAAATAAAATAAAAGTAAACAGTGTCTTGAGATCATGAAATACAATATAGTAATGATCTTCATCCAATTACTGGTTATTTCAACTATATTATTATTGTTTATTTGAAAAAAGATGATAACTAGACATAGTACTTACATCAAATATTTTAGATTTCAAATACATGTTATTAAAGGCTAGCTTCAGTTTTTAGGTGGACATACAAAATATATACGTTTTATGGGTGATGTGTGACTTCTTCTCATAGTCTCATACCAAATGAAAATTATCTACCCTGAGCAATGCTGTCCTAAGGGACTACTGCTAGAAGGATGTTTAATTGTATTTCACAGGATAAGATATGACCTGCATAGATGAGAAATCTATTTTCAAACCTGACTTTAAGCAGGAAATGGCTGATCTTTCCAAGAGAGTTTTAAAGACCCCATGGCCACACCATATCAATCCTTATAGAGAATATACATATACAATCTGCTCCCATTACATAAACATAGGCACTTTATCAAGTCACAATGATAACTAGTATTTTGCAGAGCAGATTTCATAAAAATAAAGATCCAATAATCTCTACCTGGCAATCCCAAAGAAACAACTCTTAAGAGTTCATAGACAGATAGTAAGTGATTCATTAAAAAAAAAAAAAAAAAAGCTATCCTTTATACCAGCAGTAACCACCAGAGCGTAATGGGAGGAAAAACAGCACACTGACAACAGCAACAAAACCCATAAATAAATAAGAGGTATGTAGGCACTACATTTAAGAGACAAAATGTATAAAGTTTTTCATTAAGAAGAAAAAGGCAATTTGAAAATCTTTTGTAGAACGGAAGAAAAAATTGCAAAGATACACTCCCCAAATTAATCTATAAATACAATTAAATCTGGTCAAATAAAAGGTTTATTTTTCAGAAACTTGAAAGAAATTAAAGGGACTTGCTGGGCCATAATCCAGTCCTAAGGTATAACTAGACCACATGAAGTCACATATCACACCTCTTTCACCCTTCAGCCTATATTCAGTATTTGGTATTGTTGAAAGCACATAATCAACCCTTGACTGATTATATATTAATTGAATAAATAAATGGCTACAACCCAAGTAAGAAATCTGACATAGTAAATATGTAACAAGACCCTACATGTTTTTTAAAGATTTTATTTATTTATTTGACAGAAACACCGCTACAGAGAGAACACAGGCAGGGGGAGTGAGAGAGAGAGAAGCAGGCTTCCTGCCCAAGAAGGGGGCCCGATGTGGAGCTCGATCCCAGAACTCCAATCATGACCTGCGCCAAAGGCAGATGCTTAACGACTGAGCCACACAGGCGCCTAACCCTACATATTTTTATTTTTATTTTATTTTATTTTTTAAAATATTTTATTTATTTGACAAAGAGAAACACAGCCAGAGAGGGAACACAAGCAGGGGGAGTGAGAGAGGGAGAAGCAGGCTTCCCGCTGAGCAGGGAGCCTGATGTGGGACTCGATCCCAGGTCTCCGGGATCATGACCTGAGCCAAAGGCAGTCGCTTAACCAACTGAGCCACCCAGGTGCCCCAACCCTACATATTTTTAAAAAGGAATGATGACCTATCATATATCAGAATACTCCAACATCCACTGCCTTCCAGGACTGAGGAACATATTCCAGACTAACACTCCCACCATAAACAACCATAAAAGTAGAACAAATAAATGAGGTAAATGTTTTCAACACTGGGACAAAAGACAGTAAAATGCTGTAATTCCCAAAAGATGGTAAAATCACAAGCTGAATCACACTTGTGCAGAGCTCTCTGCCCAGGAACACCTTCTGAAAATGACAGAGAAAGGGGGAGCTAAGTTGAGTATGGGAGTCCTTTTATAGAAACATGACAAAGACTTCACAGGACAAACAGTTATACACCAATATCCTCACCTAACATAAATGTAAAAACTCTCAACAAAATATTAGCAAATTAAATGCAGAAATCTATTTTAAAAATATCTTATGAACAAATGGGGTTTATGCTAGGAATGCAAGGTTGGTTCAACATTCAAAAATCAATGTTATAGGTAAAGAATTCCCAGTGAAATAACAGTAATTAAAGCAACCTAAGTAATAGGTTCCTTGTTGTAAGAAACGGAAACTCCATAATCAAACAGAATAATGCTAAACTCTCTAAAGAAGGTCCAAACAGGGGCGCTTGGGTGGCTCAGTGGTTGAGTGACTGCCTTTGGCTCAGGTCATGCTCCCGGAGACCCAGGATCGAGTCCCACATTGGGCTCTCTGCTCGGCAGGAAGCCTGCTTCTCCCTCTCTCACTCCACCTGCTTGTGTTCCTTCTCTCGCTGTGTTTCTCTCTGTCAAATAAATAAAATCTTTAAAAAAAAAAAAAAAAAAAGAAGGTCCAAACAGACCTAGCTCACATGATTTGGAGGCAGTAATAGTTAGCAAGCAGAAACTGGAAAGTGGGACCAACATCAATTACATGTAAATATAGAAAGAGAACAACATATAATTTCCATTACAGAGCATGACTTTAAGCTATCTCAGCAAATACCTTTAATTTCTTCATAATGTCCTGAGCTAAAGAACCTCTCTGGCTATTGTTTTATACATTTGATCCTAGATGGCCCATAGGGTCCAATGCAGAGGTCGGAAAAGAATGGTCTACTGTTCCTGTTACAGAATTCAACTATAATGAGTTTTACCTTTATATGGTCTTTGAGGTGTTACAGTTTTGCAGGCTAAAATACATACAGTTTCTAAGAAACGATTTTAATCTGTAGCATTCATTTTTAGACAAAGAGCAGCTGTTTATCAATAAATCATAGTATTAGAGAAAGTAATAACACCTCGAGCTATAAATTTTTCTTATATTTTACTATACTTCCAAACTGCTTCAGTGTCTGCTTTTCCCGACCCCTACAAGATAATGAAATCAAGATCACTAATGTATAACTGGTTTCCCAGATTATAAATCATGTGAAAAGTGAAAAGAGCTTTCCTGTGTCACAGATAAGAGACTTGGAGAAATAACTATTAGGACCATTTTACTGGTCTTGGGGACTTTGAAGGATGAGGATTACTTAAGAAGGGAGAAGTATCTATGTGAGTCCCTGAACTATCTTCCATTTGCTTCACCTTTAATTTACAGCAGTTAGTTTAAGGCTGATAGCATGTGGCAAGTGCTGTTCCTGGACCTTGCCCACCCACTCATACATTGTTTTTTTCCAGCCTCTGTGACACATGGATAGAGGACTGATTACAATCAGCTGGCCTGTGGCTCAGCAACACTATTCAAAAGCACTGGAATAGCTGGGGAGCTAGAACAAGCCAGGGTATTTCTCCCTCTCCTTCCCACGCACCCTTGAACAGTGGAAAGGTTTCTATTTTCGTACATGGAACTCTGATAATGATTCTACATAAGAAAAATGCACATCAAAATGAAATTCTGGGAGATTTCCCACTAAGCAAAAGACTACTGCTGTACTCTTTGTTCTATTTTTCATCAGCACACAGGGAGAGTACCTTTTCAGAGGAGGTTGATGGGGTTTGTGTGCAGTTTTCACTACAGCGGCTACTGCCTATACACCTGTTTGTTTTTTTAATGTGCTTTTCTTCCTTTTGTTCTGATCTGCAGGTCTATACCATGAAATCTAAAAACATTGATCTCAGGACCTCTTAGAGCCTTTGATATTAATACCAACTCACTTTCGTAGACACTTTACAGCTGTCCCTAAAATTCTGATTCCTGTAAGTAGTGGACATCCATTGTGTTGGCTGCCCACCATTCCCTCTCCTTTAGTCTGTTAACTAACGATAAGTTTCCCATGATTATAGGTGTAATCATCACATGCTGGATGGGATAACCACTCCTCTTTTGATGACAACAGTAGTCATATTACCTGGGCCTAGTCGATGGGCCAAGCCTGTACTCCTGACCACAGTGATTGGTAAGAGGCTGTCAAGTTTAACAAGTGGTCTTGAGCCAATTCTCCCTCCCCCATGCTAGACTGTTCTTATTGCCATAGCTTTAGGAAAAGACTGCCTCTTTCTATTGGATTTTCTATTAAAGGCCTGAAGATGTACTACTCAGATCCTGCTATAAAGATGCACCAGGGCTTAGAGTAAGGCCAGAAAATGGCCTTTAGTTAGCAGTTTTTTCAGGTTTTACTTAAATTTTTAAACTCACACCCACCTTAGGTTATGCACTTCCCAGGCAGCCTGTATCTCAAGTGACTGAGCCAAGTGGGATATAAAGGCTAATTCATTTTTGGCTAGAAGCAGAAATCTGACAAGCTATGTTTGCTAGTTCCCAGCAGGGTTGGTTGATGTTTTGTCCGGCATGATCACAATTTGACTAAGAAGAGCATGGCAATGAAGGACCCAGACCCAGACTGAGGTAAGATGGCCACTAAGGCAAGCACAGATGGTAGGTAAGATTAAGAAGAATCTAGGGTGGATACTAGAGGAAGGAGAGATAAGTATAACTATGATGCCAAGACCAACTTCAGTCGCAAGGTATGTAGTTCTTCCCACTAAATGCTCTCCCAAATGCAGTTTTAAGAACTAGATCTGAGCAGCACAATAGGCAAACTGTGGGAGATAAGAAGATCCCCTATAAAAAAAATAAATAAATAAAAATTAAAAAAAAAGAAGATCCCCTATAAGGGCAAAACATTCTGCCCAACTAACTGCACAAAGTGAACTCAGCAGGCAGCATCCAGAGGTGAGCTCCCTCAGGGTCTGATGCAGCACTTGAGCTGCACAGCTTCTTCTTGCCAAAGGTCACGCACTTCCTAGGGCAGCATGTTTCCAGAGATGGGTGAGATGTGGGCATAAAGGCCTGACAATTTGGGCCTGATGTGAGATGACTGAAAGGAAATACTCATTCTAAATTTCTTCACTTGTTTGGCTGAGATTCATCAGAATTGAATTTCAGTCTGACTGCTCCCTCTATCCAATCTTTTTCCCCCTTCTTCCTTTCATAGGTGCTCATCCCTAACAAACAGCTTGCTCCGCAAACTCTATCTCCATATCAGCTTATGGAGAATGCAAGCTGGGACAGCTGCAAAGTAAATGGGTGAGATTACTGGACTCCTGGACATCATCCAATCAGCATTTCCAGGTGATGCAGTGAAAATGATACTGCTGACATCACCTGAGCTCCATGTCATGCCTGAATCTACTCCTGGATGGCGATCTTATAGGTCAATAATTTAAGCTCACAGGTGCAGAGAACAGGTTAGCGGTTACCAAGGCAAGGGGTGGGAGAAATGGGGTGAGCTGTTTTTCTTTTGTTGTTTTAGTTTAAATAAGCTGGATTTTTTAAAAAAATAGTAGATATGAAGAACCTACAGGCATTATAGGGTGAAAGATGGGGCTGACCTGGGAGGCTGGGGCTTCTTAGGAGAAGCAAAATAAACAAGAACAGAGAGCAAATGATATTACTCCTACTGGACCCCAGACAAACATGGGTGTTGAAAATATAATGTTGAAAGGTAAAAAAGGGTGAGTGCTTCAGGCCCCCTTTTAAGCCTGGAAGATGGTGGGATAGAAGACCTATAGAGGCCAAGTCTAAAAAAATATTTACTATAACATTACTGATACTATTTTAAATACATCTCTATTAATTATAACAAGATAATCTTGATTGACTAATGCAAAGGCCACTGCGTTTATTTCAAAAACGAAGATAAACTACATATGAATGTCTATAAAAGAAACAGAATTTCATTGCACCATAGCCCTTCCCAAAGAAAGCATGCTGATGTTGGGTTTACTAGTCTCTTCTATTCCTAGTCCAGTTATGAGAAAATATGAGTCATTATCACCATTTACCATGCCGGCAAAGAATATACCTTATCTCTCTACAAGGCACTTGGTTTTTAACCATTTGCCAAGGAACATTTCCCAGCTATTAAAATGTTTTTAAAAACATTATGGACATAATGACTAGATGGCCTCTCATCTGTACGTAAAGCCCAGTAGGTAAGGAAGAGCAACAAATTATATAGAAGATTTAACATGCCTTTGCAACTGAAAAGCAGGTGAGTCTATTTTCAACATCTTTTTAGCCTTAAGGGATTTTTTTTTGACACTTGATTATCTAAATACATGGAACAACTATATGAATAAAGAAAACACCTGGTGGGAAGATTCTTGAAAATAGTCATGAATGTTACTTACAGTTTCTATTTGAAATGCCAATTTTCAAAAACAGGGGGATAAATAGCATGATGCCACAATTTAACCACTCTGTAGCAAAATATACAAAACACAGTTTAAATGCCCATAGATTATTATTCTCCTATATTCATAAATAACAACTGTGTCTAGCATAGATCAACCAAGTAGCTCAGGGTAACGATGAACCTAGACCTAGAGAGTTGTCACTTCCTCTATCCATGTGGCCAAAAATAATGCTATCAGGCTGGTTTCACTGCACTACTCCAGAAGCCCCTGGAGCCCGGGGTACAGTGTGAATTATTCTTTCTGGAAATGTATCATTGACATCCTTGATAAACTTGATAAGCACAGCTGCAGGACCAGAAGCACCCTGGTCTGGAGAAAGCCACCCAGCTCATGACTAGCTGGGTACCTTGGATTTACTTATTAAAGGGGGATAATGATAAACATCTTACCTAAGTAAGCATTACTGAGATGTAAAATCTGTTCCAGTTCCACCAAATGATGTGTTCAAGAATGTCCACAGCAGCTTTTTTCATAATACCCTCTAATTGGAAAAAAAGCAAAATATCCATCAGTAGAAGAATGGATACATAAACCATGAGAGCTAATACAAGTGAAGATGACATAGCAGTTAAAAAAAAAAAAAGAAGAAGAAGAACAAAGAGGGGTGCCTGGGTGGCTCAGTCATTAAGCGTCTGCCTTTGACTCAGATCATGGTCCCAGGGTCCTGGGATCTAGCACCACATTGGGCTCCCTACTCAGCAGGAAGCCTACTTCTCCCTCTCCCACTCCCCCTGCTTATGTTCCCTCTCTCACTGTGTCTCTCTCTGTCAAATAAATAAAAACTTAAAAAAAAAAAAAGAACAAAGGAGTGAACAAGAAAAACTAATCGATAATAACATAAAGCAGAGTAGTGGTTGTGATAAGGAGGCTGAGTTTTGACTAAGAAATGGTATGGGGGAGAGGGGGCAAAATGGCAAGGAGTAGAAGACCCTGTTTCAACCTGTCCCCTGAACTGAGGTAAATATTTACCAGAATACTCTGAACACCCATGAAATCAGCCTGAGATGTAAGACTACAAGACTACGAGACTACTCCTGGATCTCTACGGAGACAGAAGAGCATCAGTGGAGAGGTAAGGTGGAGTGGGAGTGTTCCAACTGATTTTGGAGGATAAACAGAAGGGGGAGTGAGCCACCAGAAGCAACCCATTGGAAAGTAGTACCCCAATACGAAAGTGCCCTGTGCTCGGGACCAGCATCAGCTGGGAGTCTGGTTAAAGCACTCAAAAACAAAAGGCCTTAAAGGGCAATGATGGAATCTGACAGCCACAGCATAGACCTAGAACTGCGTTCCTGGGATATCCCTTGCTGGTTCCTGCTGGCGGGGACTCCCTGAAACCTCAGTTTTAAGCGGCTTGCACCACCGCTTGAGCTGAGCGCACCCTGCCTGCACCAGAGGCCACTCCTCCCGCAGCATTCCATGCGATTAGCAGGACCACGGGGTCCTAGTGTGGCTTTTAGCCACTTGCACCACCACTTGGGCTGGGCGCACCCCTGCCTGTGCCAGAGGCCACTCTTCCTGCAGCCTTGCACGATGTGCAGGACCATAGGGTCCTAGTGCACTCAACGTGGGTGTAAGCTCCAAAGAGCAGTCCCGAATCGGCAGGCTCGCACAAACCAGTATCACTCTCGGTTTCTGTGGCGCTGGGGTGTAGAAACAAGCGGGGGCCTCGGATGACCATCAAGGCAGTGACTCGGAGTGCACACCACCTGTGGGGTGCAGGGGAGTTTGCAGAGGGAGAGTCTGTGTGCCCCAAACCATCCAAAAGGTAGCTGACTGAGACTTCTCTCTAAGACAGAGGTCTGGGTGCTGACAGTTTACTTTGCTCTGACTCTGCAAAGAGCCCCCAAAACCCATAAAAGAACAAAAACAACCAGAAAACAGAAGCCTGAAAAACAGGTTTCCATGGAACTCAGCCCCTTGATAGGGGCGGGGAAACTCAGCCTAAGCAAAATTGACTGAAAAACAGCCTGACAGGCCCCTCCCCCATAAGGCAAGCCAGAAGAACAAGAGGACAACCACAACAGGGTCTCCATAAAACTGTAAAATGCCAACATCTGGGGAAAAACAATATATTAAGCTCCTGGTACTGCCCCAAAACCTGTATATTTTATAGATATAGCTGTTCTTTTCATTTCCTTAAATTTCTTTTCATTTTTTAAAACTTTTTTAACTTTTAAATTCATTCTCTAAATTCTTGTTTTTTTTAACAATTTTTTAAAATATTTAATTTATTTATTTGACAGAAAGAAACAAACCTGGAGAGAGAACACAGTAGAGGGAGTGAGAGAAGGAGTAGCAGGCCTCCCGCCGAGCAGACAGCCCGATGTGGGGCTTGATCCCAGGTCTCCAGGATCATGACCTGAGCCGAAGGCAGTTGCTTAACCAACTGAGCCACCCAGGCGCCCTTTTATAATTTTTTTAAACCTTATTATCACAACTTGATGTTTAATACAGCATTCCATAATATTTCACCTTGAACTTTTTTCATACATATACCTATGTCTCTTTCTTTCCCTTTTTTTAAATATACATATAGATATAAAAATCAAGGTAATTTTTCTTTCCTATTCAATACTACCCCTATATATAAACCAGTTTTAATTTCCCCATATCTAGAAAGTTGAGTCCTCTAACAAAAATAACAAGATATACCCAGGAGGAACTGAAATAATTTTCCCACCCACATCAAAGGTTTGTAACCACCATCTCATCTTACTCTTCTGTCAGTGTTTCTGTGTATTTCATTTTTCCTTTGTACATATAAATCTTATTCTTAGGGGTTGTTTGGACTGGGTATTGCTTTATCTTTCTCCTTTACTTTTGACGGTCTTTTTGTTTATTCTTTTTGTTTTTGTGCCACATTAGGGGCCCATTTGGGCTAGGTTTTTCCCTTCCTTTTTTCTCTTTTTCTCTTTTTTCTTTCTTCTTTCTTTTTGGTACTGACTTCTGATTGTTCTGAAACCTTCCAATAAGCAACTTGCCTGGATCAAGGTAGATATATTCAGCTATACGTACCCTCAAGCACCCCTCACCAAAATGATGCCAAGGAGAAACACACAACAGAAGAAAAATTCAGAGACTGCAATCTCTGTCACAGAACTACTGGATATGGACATAAACAATATGACAGAAATAGAATTCAGGGAAGCAATTATCCAAACAACAGCTAAGTTTGAAAAGACCATTAGTGGCAAGATAGAATCTCTAAAAACGGAAGTGAAAGCTGACCTGGCAGAGGTTAAAAATGCTATCAATAAGATCCAATCTAATCTAAATACTCTAACAGGGTAAATGAAGCAGAATATGGCATTAGTGACCTAGAAGACAGATTGAATGAGAAAGGAGGATCAGGAGAAGTCTTGGAACAAGCAGATAAAATCCCATGAAAATAGAATTAGGGAAATAAATGACCAATACCAGAATTATTGGGATCCGAGAGGGGGTAGAGAGAGAGAGAGAGAAGACTAGAAGATATAGTTGAACAAATCCTGGAAGAAAATGTCCCTAATTCTGGGGAATGAAACAAGTGTTCATGTCCTAGAGGCAGAGAGGACACCCCCACACACACCAAGATCAACAAGGCTAGAAAAACCTCCAGGCACATGATTGTGAAATTCACAAATCATAAATTCAAAGAATATGTCTTAACAGCAGCTAGGGGGAAGAGATCCCTTATGTACAGAGGGAGGACCATCAGAATAATGTCAGACCTATGCACAGAAACATGGCAAGCCAGAAAGGGTTGGCAAGACATATTCAGGATTAAATGAAAAAAAATATGTAGCCAAGGATACGATACCCAGCAAGGATGACTTTCAAAATGGATGGAGAGATAAAGAGCTTTCAGGACTGGCAAGATCTAAAAGATTATGCGACCACCAAGCCAGCACTACAAGAAATATTGGTGGGGGTGGTGGTGGAGGGGGTTCTATGAAATAAGAAAGAACTGAAGAGTGACACAGAACAGAAATTTACAAAGGCAATCTATAGAAACAAGGACATCACAAGCAGCATGATGTCAATAAAAACATATCACTCAATAATCACTCTCAATGGGAACAGACCAAATGCTCCCATAAAATGGCACAGGGTTGCCAACTGGATAAAATGACAAAACCCCTCCATATGCTCTCTACAAGAGACACATTTTTAATCTAAACATACATCCAGACTGAAAGTGAGGGAATGGAGAACTATCTTTCATGCCAACAGCTCTCAAAAGAAAGCTGGAGCAGCGATCCTCATATCAGAGATAAATTATATCTTAATCTAAAGACTGTAGTCAGAGATATAGAAGGACTACATCATTTTTAAAGGGTCTATCCACCAAGAAAATCTAACAATTCTAAACATTTATGCCCCCAACATGGGAGCAGCCAACTACATAAGCCAACTGTTAAACAAAATAAAGTGTCATATTGATACAAACACATTAATTGTGGAGATCTTAACACACAACTCTCAGCAATGGAAAGATCATCTAAACAGAAAATCAACAAAGAAACAAGAGCTTTGAATGACACATTGGACCAGATGGATCTCATTGATATATTCAGGACATTCCAGGCTAAAACAACAGAATACTCATTCTTCTTGAGTGCACATGGAACTTTCTCCAGAATAGACCTCATACTAAGTCACAAATCAGGGTCAAACCGATACAAAAAGACTGAGATTATTCCCTGCATATTCTCTGACCATAATGCCTTGAAACTGGAACTCAACCACAAGAAAAAGTTTGGAAGGAATTCAAACACTTGGAAGCTAAAGACTATCTTGCTCAAGAATGCTTGGATCAACCAGGATCAAAGAAGAACTTAAACACTTCATGGAAACCAATGAGAATGAAGATACATCGATCCAAAACCTATAGGATACGACAAAGGCGGTCCTAAGGGGGAAATACATAGCCATCCAAGCCTCACTCAAAAAACCTGAAAAACCCCAAATACACCAACTCTCTTTACACATTAAAGAACTGGAAAATCAAGAAATTAAGCCAACTCCACACATAAGAAGAAAAATAATTAAGACTAAAGCAGAGATCAATGAATTAGAAACTAGAGATACAGAAGAACGCATCAACAAAACTAGAAGCTGGTTCTCTGAAAGAATTAATAAGATTGATAAACCATTGGCCAAACTAATCCAAAAGAAAAGGGAGACAACCCAAATTAATAAAATTATGAAAGAAAGAGGAGAGATCGCGACTAACACCAAGGAAATAGAAACAATCATCAGCAATTACTATCAACAGTTATATGCCAATAAGTTAAACAACCTAGAAGATAGGGATGCATTCCTGGAAACCTATAAACTTCCAAGACTGAAACAGGAAGAAATTGACAACCTGAATAGAACAGTATCTAGTAATGAGATTGAAGCAGCGATCAAAACCCTCTCAAAAAACAAGAGCTGAGGACCTGACGGATTCCCTGGGAAATTCTACCAAACATTCAAAGAAGAAATAATACCTAGTCTCCTGAAGCTGTTTCAAAAAATAGAAACAGAAGGAAAACTTCCAGATTTGTTCTATCATGCCAACATTACTTTAATCCCCCAAACAGGGAGATACCCCATCAATAAGGAGAATTTCAGACCAATTTTCTTGATGAATATGGATGCCAAGATTCTCAATAAGACCCTAGCTATAGAATCCAACAGTACATTAAAAAGATTATCCACCATGATCAGGTGGGATTTATCCCTAGAACGTAGGGTGGTTCAACATTTGCAAATCAATCAATGTGACAGAACAAATCAATAAGAGAAGAGAGAAGAACCACATGGTACTCTCAATTGATACAGAAAAAAACATTTGACAAAATACAGCATCTGTTCCTGATTAAAAGTATAGGGATAGAGGGACCATTCCTCAACTTCATAAAATCTATCTACAAAAAACCCACAGCAAATATCATTCTCAATAGGGAAAAGCGGGGAGCCTTCCCATTGAGGTCAGCAACAAGACAAGGATGCCCACTCTCGCCACTGTTATTCAGCATAGTGTTAGAAGTCCTAGCAACAGCAATCAGACAACAAAAAGAAATAAAAGGCATTTAAATTGGTAAAGAAGAAGTCAAACTCTCTCTCTTCACAGATGACAGGATACTTTTTATGGAAAACCCAAAAACTCCACTCCCAAACTACTAGAACTCATACAGCAATTCAGTAATGTGGCAGGATACAAAATCAATGCACAGAAATGAGTTGTGTTCTTATACACTAACAATGAAAATATAGAATGGGAAAACAGAGAATCAATCCCATTTACTATAGCACCAAAAACCATAAGATACCTTGGAATAAGCCTAACCAAAGAAGTTAAGCATTTGTACTCAAGGAACTACAGAACACTCATGAAAGAAACTGGAGAAGACACAAAAAGATGGAACAGCATTCCTAAACAGCGTTAAAATGTCTATACTGCCCAGAGCAATCTATACTTTCAATGCCATCCTGATCAAAATTCCACCAACATTTTTCAAAGTCCTGAAACAAATAATCTTAAAATATATATGGAACCAGAAATGACCCCAAATTGCCAAGAAAATGTTGGAAAAAAAAAAAAAAAGCTGGGGGCATCACGTTGCCTGATTTCAAGCTTTATTACAAAGCTGTGATCACCAAGACAGCACAGTACTGGCAGAAAAACAGACAAATAGACCAAAGGAACAGAGTAGAGAGGCCAAATATGGATTCTCAAGTTTATAGTCAAATAATCCTTGACAAAGCAGGAAAAAATATCCAGTGGAAAAAAGACTTCAATAAATGGTGCTGGGAAAATCAGACAACTACGTAAAGAAGAATGAAACTCAACCATTCTCATACACCACACACAAAGATAAACTTGAAATGGATGAAAGACCTCAACGTGAGGCAGGAATCCATCAAAATCTTAGCGGAAAACATAGGCAGTAACCTCTTGGACATCAGCCACAGGAAATTTTTTCAAGACATGTCTCCAAAGGCAAAGGAGACTAAAGCGAAATGAACTTTTGGGACTTCATCAAAATAAAAAGCTTCTGCACAGCAAAGGAAACAGTCAACAAAATAAAGAGGCAACCCATGGAGTGGGAGATGATATTTGCAAATGACACCACAAAGGGCTGATATCTAAGATCTATAAAGAACTCCTCAAAATTAACAACCAAAAAAAAGATGATCACATCAAAAAATGGACAGGAAACATGAACAGACAATTCTCCATAGAAGACATACAAATGGCCAACAGACACATGAAAAAAAACTTGGTATGGGAAACTTTGGAAAACAGAGTGGAGATTCCTTAAAAAATTGAAAATAGAGCTACTCTATGACACTGAAATTGCACTACTGGGTATTTACCCCAAAGATACAGAGGTAATGGAAAAGAAGGCCATATGTACCCCCAATGTTCATGGCAGCAATGGCCACAATCACCAAACTGTAGAACAAGCCAAGGTGCCCTTCAACAGACAAATGGATAAAGAAGATATGGTCCATATATACAATGGAATATTATGCCTCCATCAGAAAGGATGGATACCCAACTTTTGTAGCAACATGGGACAGGATTGGAGGACATTATGCTGAGTGAAATAAGCCAAGCAGAGAAAGTCAAGTATCATATGGTTTCACTTACCTGTGGAGCATAAGGAGTAATATGGAGGACAGTGGGAGAAGGAAAGGAAATGTGAGCAGGGGTAAATCAGAGAGGGAGATGAAGCATGAGAGACTGTGGACTCTGAGAAACAAACTTAAGGTCTTGGAAGGAAGCCGGTGGGGTGATGGGTGACCCTGGTGGCGGGTATTGAGGCCACAAATTGCATGGAGCACTGGGTGTGGGGCATAAACAATGAATCTTAGAACACTGAAAAAATATATTATTATTAAAAAATGGTGGGCACCTGGGTGGCTCAGTGGGTTAAGACCTCTGCCTTCAGCTCAGGTCATAATTCCAGGATCCTGGAATGGAGGCTGGCATCAGGCTCTCTGCTCAGCAGGGAGCCTGCTTCCTCTGCTCTCTCTGCCTGCCTCTCTGCCTACTTGTGATCTGTCTTTCTGTCAAATAAACAAACAAAATCTTTTTAAAAAATGGTATGAGGGAAGCTTTGGACTGATGTACATACAGTATATCATGCCCTTAGGAGTAATAACTGGGATAAGTGTGTAAAAAGTTCCTTGTGCTAATACTTAAGATAACTGTGCTTTATCTACTTTATTATGTGTATACTAAAAATCAATAATAAAGTTTGGTTTTAAATCTGCTTGAATAATTTGACCATGAGCACAATGACTGACCCGACTTGCCATGGAGTAGCATAGTGAACCGCCAGGGCATTATCTAAATATGCCATCATGCTGAAACTCTATTTAAACCCATTCATCCTGAATATGCACTGACCTTTATACTTCTGAGATGATATATTCTTTTTTATTTTTTAAAGATTTTATTTATTTATTTGACAGAGAGAAACACAGCTAGAAAGGGAGCACAAGCTGAGGGACTGAAAGAGGGAGAAGCAGGCTTCCCGTCAAGCAGGAAGCCCGATGTGGGGCTCGATCCCGGGTCTCCAGGATCATGACCTGAGCCAAAAGCAGTTGCTCAACCAACAGAGCCACCCAGGTGCCCCGATATATTCTTAATAGTACATGAATTCTGAATTGTTGATTCAGTTTCAGTAATTTTCCCAGACCTATGTTTTAAGACTCTTTTTCTATGTAATTAGCAATATGTACTTGCAAACAAGCGAGAAATAGCATATATAATGTTTATGCACTAAGTAATCATATCAGCTAGAAATGGCATAGGTTTGTGTCACCTTATACAACAAATGAGTTATTTTAAAGTGAAGAAAAAATTCAATTTTTATAAATGGAAGTCTATTTAAACTCCACTTTTAAAATTTACTTTTGCTCATTTCCCCATCCAAACCAACCCCAAAATTAGATTATTTGAAACCACTGAAATATTATGCTTTTAAAAATATCCCTTTTTATAAAACTGTTTTATAGTATCTCCCTTTTCTTCAGTCTGCTCAAAACTATCCCATAGGTCAACAAAAGAAACACACAGGTTTTGCTGTGTTTTCTTCTTTTCGTTAGGGTGCTTGGTAATGATTGGAAGAACAAAAAGACCAAGAAAGCATTTACTGTCAGTCCCCTAACTCTGAGTCAGACAGCACTTATGAGGCCTGCCAATTCTGGGCTTTACTAAAAAACATCGATTATTAGAGCTTTAGGAGTCTGCAAGTCCTGTTAACAACCTCCCTATGCTGACTGAAACTTGGGAAAATTGCATTCTCTTTCTAGACTGCATTTTAAACAAATTTCTCCCTGGCTGGTTTTCAGAACTAAATGATTTCTGTGCTTGGAAATTTAAACAAACAACTAAATTCTGGCCTTACAAAGATCTCTTTTATATTCAGGCTGGTGGCATTTCAGCTACTACATGTCACCCACTTCTTGAGACTGTAGAATCTTCCAGACCATCCTTGAAAACAAGAATAGATTTATTTTTGTGAAGATGATGTGATGTGCCATATTGAGCCTATTCTGCCTTATGCTACCTTAAAACACACCTGTCCAAGATTTCATGATGACCTGATGTGCATTAAAATTTCACTCAGGGGGCACCTGGTGTCTCAGTCGTTAAGCATTTGCCTTCAGCTCAGGTCGTGATCCCAGAGTCCTGACATCGAGGCCCACAAAAGGCTCCCTGCTCCACAGGAAGCCTGATCCTCCCTCCCCCATGCCCCCTGCTTGTGTTCTCTATCAAATACATAAATAAAATATTTCTAAAAATAAAATAAAATTTCACTCAGAACAATAAAATTTTTACTCTATTTTAGGGAAAGAATTGACTCTTTCATATATTTTATTTTGTGTAAGGACCAAAATGCTGGGGGCCAGCCCCAGCAACAGTTAGGGTCCGAGGGTGGAGGAAGGAGTCGGCGAATGAGGAGATCAAACTTCAAAGATGATATAGGGATCTCCTGAAAACACTGTTCTCAGGGCTCTTTATTTATAGCAGAGAGTTACATATTTTTTCAGATGAAAACCATATGATCAAAGAGTTTTTTTAAGTGATGGATCATCAATTTTGAGTGACAATAGTGACAATAGTGTTTTTGAGGGTCCTCGCAAAAACAGGACGGGCCTTGTGCCCTTGAGGGTCTCACACAACAAAACAGGATGTGCCTATTTCCTTGAAGGGTCCATACAATAAAGCAGGATGTGCCAATTATATCCTAATCTATAGACTGATCGATCACAGGCAGGCATGTCCTGAGCAACAGATGGTTCCTGCAAATCCTTATCTTATTAGAACGTTTTACTTCCCCCCTAGCATAGGGAAGTGAGTGAATGGTCACACAAACAGGAGGTCGCAATGTCTAAGCTATTTATGTTAGTAAAGGTTTTACTAAGTTTTAAAGTATGTTGTGCCCCCACAATCCTACAATTATTAAGCTTCATAAGGATTGGCATGGCTCTCCATGCCTTGGATGAGCACTTGTCCAGGTGCAAGTCCCAGGGACACAAAGGGCATATTGCCCCGGCCCACAGGGTACATTCATGGGTACCTCCACCATAGTTTTTGGCAGCTTGCAGCATGGCGGGGGGGGGGGGGGGGG
>PITA01006428.1:0-50037 GCA_004023965.1 Spilogale gracilis | reverse complement strand
TACTTTTTAAGAAAGCACTAAAAGATCAGTGCCTACAGATGCTTGGGTGGCTCAGTTGGTTAAGCATCTACCTTCAGCTCAGATCATGACCCCAGCATCCTGGGATCAAGTCCGGATGGGGATCTTTGCCCAGCAGGGAGCCTGCTTCTCCCTATACCTGCAGCTCCTCCTTGTTTGTGTGCTCATACTCTCTCTGACGAATAAATAAAAGCTTTAAAAAATAAATAAAATTTTAAAACTTTTTAAATGATCTGTACTTAGGGGCACTTGGGTAGCTCGTTTAGCTTGGGTCATGATCCGAGGGTCCTGGGGTCAAGCCCCACATTATCTGGCTCTCTGGCTTAGTGAGGTGCCTACTTCTCCCTCTCCCTGTCCTTCTGCTTCTCCCCTTGCTCATGCTCTGTCTCATTCTCTCTCTTACTCCCGCTGCTTAAATGTCCAGCTCTATTATTCTTTTCATTCTTCTTCAGACTGGGTGAGAGGATACATAACTTACTTTTGACTGATCCTCAATTGTATATACTTAACCTTCCGTAACACAAATGGAGCAGAAGCAAGAAATGTTTACATCAGAAAAGACAAGTCAACATTTAACCCTCAAAATCAACACAAAGAAAGCTTTCTAGCAATAAATGAGTGTTGTTCAGGTTTTTATACAAATAAAACTAAAGGAGCCCAATCTAAGCCCTATGGAAGATCCTAATATACTGGATCACAATACACTGGTTCTTGAAATCAAAACTGTTGAAGAATAAGGTGACTGTAATACACAATGTTCAAAGGCAAATGTGCATTGGGTTGAAGGTGAATGAATGGTAAATTAAGTGGATAGGGAGAGCAACATCAGGGGGCTTGTTTATACACCCTGATGTAGGGAAGAAATCGTTGGAGATTTTTGATGTTGTTTTGTATGTTTTTAGTCATGTTTATTTTGTTTATGCTCTTTAATCTCAGTTTGATCCTCAAAACTAATTTTCAAGAAGGCATCTTTTTCCAATAAGAAAGCTCATCAATTCAATATTATTAACTTATCTGAACTTGATATGTTACCTGTAGCATCTTCTACTAGATAATTATTTTTTTCACAGAATAGTCCATGGGATGCCTGGGTGGCTCAGTGGTTAAGCCTCCGCCTTCAATTCAGGTCATGATCCTAGAGTCCCAGGATCGAGCCCCACATGGGGCTGCCTGCTAGGCGGGAAGCCTGCTTCTCCCTCTCTCCCTCCCGCTGCTTGTGTTCCCTCTCTGGCTGTGTTTCTCTCTGTCAAATAAATAAAATCTTTTTTTTAAAAAAAAAGAAAGAACAGTTCAGTTAACTATTCTTTCATAGCTCATTCTTTCATAGTCCAATTAACATATACTAGTGAGTTAAGTAGTACTGACAGCCTTTGGGTGAAGACTTGCCTATAAGAAAAACATCAGGGTGCCTGGGTGGCTCAGTGAGTCATGATCTCAGGGTCCTGGAATCAAGGCCCGAGGCCTGCTGAGCAGAGAGCCTGCTTCCTACTCTCTCTCTGTCTGCCTCTCTGCCTACTTGTGATCTCTCTCTCTATCAAATAAATAAATAAAATATTTTTTTTAAAAAAAGAAAAACATCATGATTTCTGTTACACTGCTCAGCTCCAAACTGGAAAAGCACAGAAAAAAATCCTCTAAATACTGGCTTATTGAAGTTGAGTATTCTGATTGACTCACTAACACTTAATTTTTAACCAGTATTGAATCAGTTGAGATGCATCAGGAAAACAGAAGCCAACCTATGAATCATCCATTGGAAGGGTTTCAAAAGAATTAGGGGCTTAGAGAACCAGAACAGACATTTTTCCAAAGAAAACATACAAACCCATGAAAAGATGCTCAACATCATTTTTCATCAGAAAAATGCAAATTGAAAGCACAATGAGGTATCATTTTACACAGGTCAGAATGGCTAGAATCAAAAAGACAAGAAATTGCAAGTGTTGGCAAGATTCTGGGGAAAGGGGAACTCTCGTGCAATGCTGGTGGGAATGCGAATTGGTGCAACCACCATGGAAAACAGCATGGGGGTTCCTTAAAAAATTAAAAACAAAAATACCATACAATCCAGGAATCTACTGGATATTTACCAAAGAAAACAAACACCCTAATTTAAAAATATATATGCACCTTTATGTTCACTGCAGCATTATTTACAATGCCTATAAGCAACCAAAATGTCTGCTGATAGATGAATAAAAAAGATGTGGTCAATATACATAACAATGGAATCTTACTGAGCCATAAAAAAGATAAGATCTTGCTATTTGTAACAACATGGATGCACCTTGAGGGTATTATGCTAAGTAAAATAAGTCAGAGAAAGAGAAACTCTATATAATTTCAGTTACAATGTAAAGTCAAAAACAACCAAGGAACAAACAAGTAAACAAACAAAACACAGAAAGAAACCCATAAATACAAAGAACAAACTGGTGGCTGCCAGAGGGGAAGGCAGCCAGGGGGATGGGTGAAATGGGTGAGGGGAGAGGGAGGTACAGGTTTCCAGCTAGGAATGAATAAGCCACAGGGATGAAAGGTACAGCATAGGGAATATAGACAATGGTACTGTAACAGT
The DNA here is from genome assembly GCA_004023965.1 of Spilogale gracilis. Classification (NCBI taxonomy): domain Eukaryota; kingdom Metazoa; phylum Chordata; class Mammalia; order Carnivora; family Mephitidae; genus Spilogale; species Spilogale gracilis. The sequence goes on along the minus strand of PITA01006428.1, from coordinate 47,441 downwards.
ATTATATGGTGACAGATGGTAGCTACACTTGTGGCGAGCATAGCATTACATATAAAGTTGTCAAACCACTATGTTGTACACCTGAAACTAATGTAACATTATATGGCAAGTATATTTAAAAAGAAAAAATTAGGGGCTTTTACTTTTCTTAGAAGAGAGGTCAGGAAAGCTTTCACCACAAGTTAAGGGAGCAACCTCTGAAGGTCAGAGAAGTCCTCTAAAGTACTAAAGTTGCTGATTAAAGGTCTTCCCTGGAAGATGCCATAATTCCCCAGTATCTCTGAACAGCTTCTATGAACTGACTCAGATTGAATCCACTTAGCTGGTGGTTCTCAAGGGCTCACCTCTGTCTGCACATCTGGTTGCACTATGCCCAGAGCATACTGATTTCCTCTTCTCTTCCATGTTTTTTTCACGGGCAAGTTCAAATTTGGGACTACACCAGGGAAGAAGATTCTGGGAAATATAGTTCCCAGCCTCTTTTCTGAAATCCAGATAAGGCTTTTTAAAAATATATTTTATTTATTATTTGACATAGAGAGTGAGCAAGCAGGGGGAGCAAAAAGCAGAGGGAGAAGCATCTCCCCACTGCACAGGAAAAGTGTGGGGCTCGATCCCCTAACCCTGGGACCATGACCTGAGTGGAAGGCAGACGCTTAAGTGACTAAACCACCCAGGTGCTCTGCAAACAAAGCTTTAGACTTAAGTGCCTAAAGGGTCAACGGATACCCAACGAGCTGCAGATGATACAGCGCGTATTCCTTATGCATCACTTTCTAAAACAATACTTGTGATAAGGTTTTATTACCTTAAAAGGGCATCTGTGTTCCATTTAAAAGGGAGGAGGATTCTGAAGGGAAAAGAAGCATGAGAAACACAGCATATTTTAAACTTAGGAATTAACAATGAACAATAGCATAGAAAAAGTACTAAAAAGTTGGGGGGGCATATTTGACTTTTTTTAATCCAACATTTCTACACTTACTGGATCAAAAAACCCTTTTTCTTTTCATGTAGCACTTGGTTTTTTTTTTTAAGATTTTATTTATTTGACAGAGAAAAACACAGCCAGAGAAGGAACACAAGCAGGAGGCATGAAAGAGGGAGAAGCAGGCTCCCCGCCGAGCAGGGAGCCCGATGCGGGACTCGATCCCCAGTCTCTGGGATCATGACCTGAGCCGAAGGCAGTCGCTCAACCAACTGAGCCACCCAGGCGCCCCTCATGTAGCACTTATTAACACGATTCCACACTGTGCTTTTATGTAAACCTATTCCAGCAGATGTTCTCAGCATCCTTCAATATTATTAATCAAACTTAGGGTTAAATAAAGCATACTGAGTATTGCATTTATTTCTTCTCCTTCCTGATATGCTCCTGAAATCACAGTATTAGGATTTTTAAGGCATAAACCCCAAAAGAAAGGAACTAGAAAGACATCAGAGATGACAGATTTCAACAGTTTTGAAACATGGATAATAGATGTAAAATTAGTAACGAGGAAATGTGATTTAAGATATTTAACAATCAGCATCACCTGGGTACCAGCCAATCAGAGGAGAAACCAGGAGACTTTATAGCTAGATTCTTGAAACTCTGTGCTAAGCTAGCTATTAACAGTTACACTGACAGAAGATGTAGAGTCAAGGGCTCCAGGTAGATAATTTTGGGCTATGAGAGTTTCGGGATATTTAGCAGTTTGGGGAATGAAACTATGAATTGACACAGAAGTATTTCATGGGTTTAACAGCTGGTAAAACCACTCCAGGATTATGGTGCTCTAATTAGAGAGAGATGATAAAAGCTTTAAACTCTGTATGTGTAAAATACAGTCTAAACCTGGTATCACAGGGTTACTGTGACCTGCCAAGAGGTTCTACTGACCCTAGAAGAAAATTCTGTGGCATATAAGCCAGCGCTTTGTAAGCTACAAAATGTTATACACATACTAGTTATTATTTCTACTCTAAATGCCAGCATGATGTTTACATTTAGGATTGTGAAATTTCTGGAAATTTAGGGGCTCTTTTTTTCATTTCCCCCGAAGAACATATATATCATAATTGTTTACTGCTCACAAACAGTAATGAAAAATATATTTAGAACAAGAATATATGCTCTAAGAGATCCCCTAAATGTATTCTTAGTAAACAAACAAACGCAAAACCTCCATCTCTTCCAGAAGACTTTAGTCTTCTGCAGTTACCTTTCCCCAAATATTATTAGCTGCTCCTTCACTGTAACCACCCTTCCCACATACACACACACCTGCCATTTTTGACTCTTCTGACCCTTGCAATAAATGTGTGCTGGCTCATTCTTCAACAAATTCATCCCCCAGTGAGTTCTGAAGAGCTGCCCACAAGCTAAAGACTATTTTGCAGGAGCAGGAAGGGAAATCTTTGTTTTTGCTACATTCCTCCTGAGCTTTTTTTTTCTTTTCTTTTTCAAAAGATGCCACATTACCCAGGATTTTTTACCTTACTCTGAAAAATTGCAATAAAAATTAATGCTATTTAACTAAAGTTTGTTAAGGTTAAATACTTGACGTTTTCTTGGTAATAGTTTTCAATAATTTAAAGGCATTATTAGTATTTTTAGCTGCTTGTAGAATGACAACTAACATGAAAGTTTAAATGGGCTGTTGGTCCAAAGTGAAATTAGTTTACTATACTCTGAACTCAACACACTGATTTAATCTCAATAATTCTCCTAATGCTTTTCACTAAACTGAATAGCTTTCTTTTTTGTCTGGCCTTTTAAATGTTATCTATACCTCATGAACACATTTAAATTTCACTTATTGGTGAGAGTTTTCTAATCTGTGGCCACAATGACCTCTCATTTTCTTGCCATCTTATAGTGCTTATTTTCTATATTACACTTCTTACCTTAAAACTAAAATTGATCCTGCCTAACATCTATACTTTCATCTTCAAAGAGCAATTCTCCTACAAGACTGTGAGCCTCTGAGAATGAGACTGTGTCTTGTCAAGAAATATTTACTGAGTGTATTTTTCAGGATTCAACCAGAGAACTAGAACCAGTGGTACATATATTTATAGAGAGGGACTGGATAGTACAACTGTGGGGGCTGGTTAAGCAATAACAAAGTCCACAGGAAAGGCAGTCAGGAAGGGAAGATGACAAGCAGGCTGGAATTCACAGGCACAAACAGAAGCTTTCTGTTCACAGGTCAGGAAGGAAGATCCAGAAAAAAAGAACAATTACAGAGCCAGAAGCTATATGAAGTCTTAATCCCACGGATATCCTAAGTCCTCTTTTAAAGGTTCTACTACTTATTAAATTAGGCCCACCCAGGATATTTTTTCTTTTTATTATACTCTACTGATTAGAGACCTCAATCACATCTGCAAAATCTTTTCACAGCAACACCTACATCAGCATTTTATTGACTGGAAGAAGCTACGTCTATGCTCCAAAATGACTACCACCTTCCTACTCTCAAGAGAGAATATCCTTTGTAACGTGCCCTAACCAGATACACACTCGATAGAAAATTCTGGGGACTACGGATGTCAAAACAAGTCTATATGAAGAAGCCACCACACACAGCTTGTGGTACATAGGACATAGATGACCCTACTGCTACTCTTGAAAGTCAACATTAAGCCTTATGTAAACAAAATATTTCCTATCTCCCCAAACGTGCCACTCCGTGCTAGATCCAAAATGGGCACACAATAAATACTTGAAGAAGTAATTTGTGACCATGGTTAATTTCCACCCAATTTAATTATTATTGATTGGAACAGCAAACAGATTTGAGAAGTATACTGTTTTGTCTGAATAAAATGACCTATGGGAAGCAAGAGCTGAGTTAATGGCAGCACTGTTTTCCTCTCACTTTTTTTTTTGTTAAGAAACATGGTAAATGGTTATTTCTGAAAACAGCCCAAAAGTGCTCTTATTATGTTTAATTTATTATGTTTAATGGAAGCAGGCTACTTCAAATTCTCAGTAAAAGCCATCAATAAGAATTATCAAAATAACTGAAGAAATAGCAATAACATATCGTTTGAGGTTAACAGTATAATTCATCCCATCATTCTATAAATGTTTATCAAGTGAGCTACCATGGTTCCATGGGCTGGAGATGCAGTCAAGAACAAAAGAAAATTTATGCACACATAGAGCATGTATTATGTGGGAGGTGACCGAAAATAAACATGTGAACAGTTTAATATAGAAAAATACAAATCTGGGCAGATTCAATAACTTTGAACCTGAAATTTTTCATGGCCTTCATAAAAGAAAAAAATAAAACACACAAAGGCAATAAATACAAACTTAGATATACATGCTAATACTTATATAGAATAGGAAAATAAATTATAACTTTTATAAAACTTACAATGAAAAAAGTCACAAAATTCAGGAAAATACCATACTCTTTAAGTGATTACCTTGCTGACTCATTCTATAATTCATTTTTTACTACATTTTTTGACTGCAACTTTAATGACTATAAAAATTATTTTATATTATTTAGTTATATTTTCTACATAAAAAGGTGCTAATTCAGGTTTTCCTCTGGAACAGCTGATCAAAATTTGTGGGGTCTTTTTTCATTATTATTGGTGATTTAGTAACATTTTGTTCAGTTTCACAATATCACAATAATTTCATTATAATGTCATATAAATTTTTGTAGCACATTTTAAGTTTTTGTGTTAAAACACAGGAAATATGCTTCTATTTTATGTAACTCTCATAAAAAAAAATTTCGAGGTGCCTAGGTGGCTGTCAATTGGGCCAGGGACTTTAGCTCAGGTCATGATCTCAGTGTCTTGGGATCAAGCCCTGCATTGGACCCTTCACTCAGCCTGCCCCTCCCCCTACTCATGCTCGCTCTTGCTCTCTCTCCCCCCAAATCAATAAAATCTTTTATTAAAAAGACAAAATTTTCATTATGTAATTCTTATATGATGTATAATTAAGTATATTCCTGACAGGACAGCATTTATGTTTCAATTAGGAATCCATGAGAACCCAATTCTTCAATTATAATTTTATACATCTGGTGATTAAAATAACTTTACATAAATGAGCTTCTGGTGTTTCGTACTTTGATAACTGTTCCTTCCCCACTACCTTCATAATTCCTGTGCCAGGCACTGTGGGACACACTCAAACTATCATAGATAATCTGTCCTTGTTCCTCTAGTCCATAAATATCAACTGTATCCCCAACTCCCCTTCCCCTTAGCTGGACACCAACAATGTCTGCTGCTACTAGTGCTACCTGTCATAGAGGAAAATGTCATATATGACTGTAGTTAACAAAAGCTTACTTTTATAACTTTTACAAAAATATAGGGATGGGGCATCCGGGTGATCAGTTAATTAAGCATCTGACTCTTGATCCAAATCAGGTCTTGATCTCATGGTGCTCGCTGAAAAAAAAAAAAAAATCATATATATATATATGAGGCCAAGTGAGAGGCCCAGAATAATGAAGGCCAAGGTTAGTAGGCAATTTGGCAGGGAACTTAACACAGCTATTTCTCCAAAATTTTTGTTGATTTATGCTGTCATGTCTCCAGTTTCTTCCCTGATTACTGCTAGTCTTACTAATCTTTTCTGTGATATACTCACTAATGGTGCAGTTGAATTCCATAAGGCTAGATTCTATAAACTGTGGGACACTAAGCCAAGTCAATCTCAATTCCAGGACCTTTATACCATTAGTTCCTTTGAATAGAGTAATATATTTGAAATATTAAGTCACATTTGCTCCCACCTTGAGCCCTGGTCCCATCCTCCTCCACTACTTAGTTCTGACTAAGTAGAACTACTATGTTGTGTAAGGATATGGCAGGGCTAAGGAAACTTTTATTTTGTTTTATTTTAAGATTTTATTTATTTATTTGACAGAGAGAGACATAATGATAAAGGAAACACAAGCAGGGGGAGTGGGAGAGGGAGAACAGGCTTTCCATGGAGCAGGGAGCCCAATGCCAGGCTTGATCCTAGGATCCTGAACTGAGCCGATGCTTAACAACTACCATCCAGGCGCCCTAAGGAAAATTTTAAAAGTTCTCTCCCCAGCTTTTCTTTCCAAAAGCCTTAGGTCCTCAACGGTAATGATGAAATCAGAGAAATTAGAACAGACAGAGAATTCTGCTTCTAGCTGTTAGACAGAAAAGATTCCTTCATTAAAGAAAGCTAAAGGGGGGGGGGGCACCTGAGGGAAGCCTGCTCCTACCTCTCTCACTCCCCTGCTTGTCCTCCCTCCCTGGCTGTGTTTCTCTCTGTCAAATAAATAAATAAAATCTTTAAGAAAGGAAGGAAGGAAGGAAGGAAGGAAGGAAGGAAGGAAGGAAGGAAGGAAGGAAGAAGAAAGAAAGCTAAAGGTGACATGTTGAGGGTATAAGAATCAGAGAGGAAGGCTGATGAGGTGATAAAAGGCATCACAGAGCCTTATTTTTTCTGGGCTTTGTCCTCTTTCTAGAGAAATCTCTGGATCCCAAGATCCCAAAGAGAAAAGGATGCACAAAGAATCTAGGCAGATGGGTCTCAGCACTAAGGTGACTTCAGTGCCCCAACACAGCATGGGATTCCATAGTAGTAGACAGAAGACTGAAGGGGTCACCAGGACAGGAAACAGAAATGTGTTAAGACCTGGGAAGATTAAAGAATAGATAGGAAGGGGCGCCTGGGTGGCTCAGTTGGTTAAGCAACTGCCTTCGGCTCAGGTCATGATCCCGGAGACCCGGGATCGAGTCCCACATCGGGCTCCCTGCTCGGCGGGAAGCCTGCTTCTCCTCCTCTCACTCCCCCTGCTTGTGTTCCCTCTCTGGCTGTGTTTCTCTCTGTCAAATAAATAAATAAATAAAAATCTTAAAAAAAAAAAAAAAAGAATAGATAGGAAGATGGACACTGAGATACAACTGAAGGGGTCACCAAGACAGGAAACAGAAATGTGTTAAGACTTGGGAAGATTAAAGAATAGATAGGAAGATGGACACTGAGATACATCTTTGTGAGGACAAATAACACAAAGAGTCCATCCTGCTGAAAAGAAATAGAGGGGACTCTTAAAATGACTAGGATTACATTTCTTCCACCCTGCTGAACAGCAGACTGAAGACAGATATCAAATCAAGACATAAAATAAATAAGAATTATAGTTAGAATTATAAAAATTGTAGGCAAAATTAAGAATTAAAATAAGAAAAAAAAGAATCATAAATGTGCACACACATGCACACACACACACACACACACACACACATCTTATATACCTGAAATTGTGTCCTGAAGAGCATATCTTGCACACCTGGTTATCAGAAGCCATGCCATTCTATTACAAGCATTCATAAAATGGCTTTCCCAAAAAAAAAGCAAAGATGAATTAACTTAAATGACTTAAAAAATACAAATTCTCAAGAAAATTTGATATAATTTTCAATAACTCACAGATAAGTCTTCTTTCATAAGCAAAGATATCAATATGAATATATCCTGGATCAATGCTGATGGTACTGATGGTATTACTATTCATATTCTTAATGGGGAAAGGTGTGTATAAGTATTGATCAATTACTATAAAAGCTACACATTCATTACAAACATCTAGCCTTAAAATTGTCATTAGCAAACTAGCTTTTTTATTACAAACATAAGAATCTTCACATTAATTTTAAATGAATTAGCTCTATTCCAGATTAAACATAACTTTTTATGAAGCTCATACTATTCTTACTCCTTAAATTTGCATGAATTTCATAGATTAGAACATCAATTTTAAATTGGCAAATACAGTTAGGTCACTAACTGAATGTGTCTACTTTAACTAATAATTACAGGCATATATTGTTCATTTTATCAGAATTATATTCAATTCACTGAAATTACAATTTTAAGCCAGTTTGATGTGCTGGTTATACACTCATTCCCATCTAGTAAATGATCTCCATAGAGCTTCATTCAGCAGAGATATGCTGAGGGGAAATTCATGTACGTATAAACTCCATCAAGAGATGTGTATCACCCATGGCCTCATCAAGGATCCTCTGTCAAAAGTCACCTAAGTCTCAAGAGAAGCCAGACAGACCACTAGTTCACATGTACCAGAGACAAGTGGGTCCCCAACTGCCTGAGGCCATGCACTCGCCTGGGGCAGCGACAAGCTGCAACGCCGCCACATGTTGCACATGGGGAGAACCTGAAAGCTGCTGATGTGGGCCAAATACTTATAATTTCTCCCAAACGTGAAGCTTCAAGTACAAGATGAGGCGTGATGTGCACTACAACATGGTGCGCCTGCGACTAGGAGGGCTTGCGTCGGCCTGCACGTCTGCAGCATCCGCACGTGTGCTCTGAGTCTTCGCTGTGCCTGAGCAATGACTGGGACCAGCATAACCCCCACCCCTCCAATCTGCTGCATCCAGTCCAGCTCTATCACGTGACAGTCGTTGGCTTGGACTGGTCAGCTGAAACCAAGACTTCATAGCCTGAAGGCCTCCTTCTCTTCTGCCCCATCCTCCACCCAAGTGCCTTGTAGCAGAATTATACTTAAAAATAACAATAACCACCATTAAAACACACACACTTTGGTGATTGCCAGTCCCAATATCAAATTTCTGTTTTACTCATCATAAAAGACATGAGCTCCCAAGATGTCAATGCACATGGTATCTCCAACCAAACTTGTTAAATTCAAGCAACAATACTGGAGAATAGAGTTTTTTTAAAAAAAAATAGAGTTTGGAACAGTTCCCAATTTCAATTTGTAGTTACCTACGGCCCTAAAATGATTTAAAATACAGTTATAGAATGAGAATTGGGAGTTAGAAAGGCAGCTCACGAAGTAAAAATTTCATGGGCCTTTCTCTTCTTTGTTCTGCTATATTGTCTCTTTTCATGTGCCTCTATAGCTACGTGGAGTGCCTCAGGGCTTCTTGTTCTTTGAATTATGACAAAGAAATGTTCACCTCCAGCAGCTGGCCCTGGAAATAGATGCACTGGAGAAGGATCTGAGGTCATTTGTACCTAGCAAACAGGTTTTGTAATAATCCAAATTTGAGTCAGGACTGGGAGAAGGAGTAAGGGTAGGGTGGAAGGTTTGGAAGTTGGGGGTTGGGGGCTGGGGGTTACAGCTACATACAAGCTATAATTGCAAAGTTACGTCCCATTATCATTTTCAGAAACTACGAAAGGACAGAAAGAAAATGTAAGCTAAATCACTAAATTCCCCCAGAGTCAAGTGTGAATATTCTGTGAAGTTCCACTTTCAAAAATTTCATGTCAACATATAGAAACAAGAATGGATGCAAAGCAAGGCTGTTTACTTTTAGCATAGTAATGATGAAAAGAAACTATCTGATAGTCTGGTCCCAAAACATGTTTGCAAAGCAAGGCCAATCAATATAACTGTCATTCATTGGTCATTCACCAAATATTTTTAACATTGACTGCCTGGATACCGTGATAAACAAGAAAGATACACTTCTCTAATTCTCATGTAATCTATAGTGTAGTATGTGTGTCTTGGTTGGGACAGAGGTGGGGATTAATCAAATAATTTACTCACTCATTGAACTAATATTTATCAAATGACTACAATATGCCAGTGAACACATCTGGCAATGAACACATCTTACTCTCTGGGATGGCTCACATTCTAATGAGAAAAACAATAAATAATATTTAAGGCACTGGTAAATCCTATGAGAAAAATAAAAAACAAAGGAGTGATAAGAGTATTTTGAGTTCATGTCTAAGGACTGTTTAAGACTTTAAGATTTGGTGGTTTAGGATAGGCTCCTCTATGGTAGCGATATTTTAGCAGAAGTCTGAATAAAATGAGGAAATGAGTCATGGGAATACATAAGGAAGAAAAATTTAAGCAGAGAAAAATATCGTAAGTTGGAAATGTGCTTACATGTTTAAAGAATATCATAAGTGACAAAATTATTGAGCACAGAATTTATTGAGCTCTGACTCCATGCGAAGAATAAAGGGCCCAAAATAAGCAAAACCAAGTCCTAGCCCTCAAGGAGAACCACTGTTGCTCGAAGATTAAAATAGAAACAGATTCAACACCTGCCCTAATCAACTCCAGGTAGTTGCAATAATTGTCTTGGAAAATCTCTGATAAAGTTAATATATGGAATGAGGGGGTGCCTGGGTGGCTCAGGTGGTTAAGAGACTGCCTTCGGCTCAGGTCATGATCCTGGAGACCTGGGATCGAGTCCCACATCAGGCTCCCTGCTTGGCGGGAAGCCTGCTTTTCCCTCTCTCACTCCCCCTGCTTGTGTTCCCTCTCTGGCTGTGTTTCTCTCTGTCAAATAAATAAAATCTTTAAAAAAAAGTTAATATATGGAATGACTATTATTATTAAGGGGTACAAGAAATTGGAATCAGCACAATCAGCCACTACTAAGGGAATGCCATGACCATCAAAGGCAAAAGTATTCCCAGATATAAATGTCATCAGTGAGAGGAGTAGGGAAGAGGTACGGCTATGGGAGGAGGAGAACATATACATTTTTAGAAAAGATATAATGAGCAAAAAGGTACTATTACCTCCTATTAGAAATTAATTCATTAATTAATGGAGGCGGAGTTTGTTAAAATTGTGTCATATAAACACTACTGATCCACTGAGTAGAAATCACATCAAGTGTTTATATATGTATGTGTATGTGCATGTGTTTGCATATATATATGTATATGCAAATATACATATATATATATTACACACACACGCACACACACACACAATAACTGATACTATCAATGCACAGTTAGTAGGGCTGTTAAAACAAATAAAAACAAATTATCTCTTCCCAAGTTTTGTTTTTAACAACCCAAATCATACAACTTCATGGTAAAAATAAACCACTCTGGGCATTCTAAATAACTTTATTAGAAATTTTTCTATTGCTGGGTTAACTAAGTAATCTATCACCTTCTAAGAAAATGGAAGGTTTTGAAGGTTGTCATAATCTATTACCAGGGGTGCCTGGGTAGCTCAGTTGGTTAAGCAACTACCTTCTGCTCAGGTTATGATCTCAGAGTCCTGGGATGGAGACCTACATCCTAGTTGGGCTCCCTGCTAGGCATAGAGCCTACCTCTCTCTCTGCCCCTCCCCTAGTCCATGCCTTCTCTCTCTCTCAAATAAATAAAATCTTAAAATAAATAAAAGTAAAAAATAAATACATATTATCTTATCAAGGGGAATATCCTTGCCACATGCATGTACATAGGTTCAGGCATGTCAAAAGGCGTATATGTGTATGGGGACTGACCATGCTGAAGCTGTCTCTCAGGCAAGCTTTTGTGTGAGGGCAGTAAAAATGAGCACAATGGAAAAAAATGATTCCAAATCTTCTATGAAAATTATTTCATCAGTTTTAAAAATTAAACCATAGATAATTTATAACATCCTCAGATATTTTTTCTTATAAATTTGGTTATTTAAAGTTCAATATGTCTGAGATTTATTGTAACTAAAAGTATATTCTAAGTCATTTCTGAAGAACAGTTGACACCCTATAAGAACTGTAACTACCAGAGGAGCAAGACGGTGAAGAACTAGGAGACCTAGATATAATCAGGTCCCAGTGCAGCTGGATGGTTATCAAACCAGTCAAAATACCTACAAACTCAACAGATCAAAAAGAAGAGCACCAATTCTAGGAACAGAAAAGCGACCACCTTCTGAAAGATAGGACATGCAGAGAAGTAAATCCGAGGTGACATTTGGGAAGACAGACCTCAGGGGGCAGGGGCTGGCTCTGGCTCCCCACCAGCAGTTGAGCAGTGGAACAGAAAATCTGAACCCCACCAAGGGACACTGTCCCAGAAGCTAAGCAGGGGGTAGAGCCCTTGCGGGGACAATGGTATGAGGATCTCAGGGTCACAGAAGGACACAGGGTGCCTGAACATGGCAGAGCTTCCAGGTATTGAATCAGGAAAGCTGGCTGCAGAGACAGAGCTGAGGAGTGGGATCTCAGCTAGGGCTTACCTTAAACTGTGATCTGAGGTGCAGCTGGGCCACTGCTCTTCGAGCAGAGACCCTACAAGTGGCAGATCCAGGGAGATACTCTCTTCCTCCACTGGGAGGAAGGGTGCTGCAGGAAACTGCTGGGTTCAGAGACTCCAAACGGGGGCCATGTGCCAGAGATAGAAACGCTAGGTCATAAGCAGGGTGAACCCCAGACCAGGGAGATGGGAATGATTGACTGCTTTTCTCTGAGGGTGCACCGAGAAGTGGGACTCTGAGCTCTTGGCTCCACTGGGCCGCAGACTGGGAGGCTGCCATCTTCATTCTCATCCTCCAAAGCTGTACAGAAAGTGATCAGGGAACAAAAGCTACCAAGAGCGAACCTGAGCAGATACTTCCGCTGGCTCCTGGCAAGGGCGGGGCAGTTCTGGCAAGGGCAGGGAAGTTCCGCCTTGGGCAAAGACATTCGAGAAACAATAACAAGAGGCCGTTCCCAAGAAGATCAGCAAGAACATCTGGCCAAGACCAAGTTCACCAATCAATAAGAACTGTGAAACAACAGGGCTACGCAGATGCACCACATAAAATTCATGACTTTTTTCCACATGACTCTTTATTCTTTCAAAGTTAAACTTTTTTAATTTTATTTTTTCTTATTCCATTTTCTAAATTTTTTTCATTTTTATTTTAATGTTTTAACTGTTCTATCCATTTTTTAAATCGTTTTTAACTTTCATTATTTTAGTCATATTCTATCCTTTTGTTGTATTTCAGCTTATTTTTTGTATACATTTTTTAAAAAAATTTTGGGATACAGTTCCTCTAATAGATCAAAATATACCCTAAATCTAGCACGTGGATTATTCTAGTCTCGAACTTCATCACATCCTTTCCCCTTTTTTTTCCTTTTTTCAACCAATCTATCAATTCCTTCTTTAGAATCTATTTTAATTTTCATCTTTACAGTCATATTCCATCCTTTCATCGTGTATACCCTTATTTCTATACATATGTAAGTTTTCCTTTATTTAAAATTTTGGGAGGCATTTTTTTCTAACAGACCAAAATACACCCAAAATCAAGAGTGTGCCTCTATTCTATTCAGCAGTCTAATCATATACATAGAGAGACAGAGAGATATAGATATAGGTTTCTTTTTTTTTCCTTTCTTCTCCCCCCAGTTTTGTGTCTCTTGTGATTTCATTACTATATATTTTTCTGGGGTCGTTGCCACGTTTAGTACTTTGTTCTCTCATTCACCTATTCTTATCTGGATAAAAGGACGAGGCAGAAAAACTCACCTAAAAGAAGAGAGAGAGAGAGAGAGAGAGAGAGAGAGAGAGAGAGAGAGAGGCAGTACCGAGGGCTAGGGACCAAATCAATATTGACATTAGTGGTAGTTGGGCTTGAAGGAAAACACAGTACTTACTACTTACTAAAGAATCCCTTTCTGGAGAAATAAAATCTCTTTCTGGAGAAATACAAGAACTAAAATCTAACAAAATTGTAATTAAAAAAGCTATTGAGGTACAATAAAAAATAGAGGCTCTTACTGCTAGGATAAATGAGGCAGAAGAGGGAATTACTGATAAAGAAGACCAAATAATGGAGAATAAAGAAGCTGAGAAAAAGAGAAAAAAGCAACTACTGGACCACGAAGTCAGAATTCAAGAGGTAAGTAATACCCTAAGATGAAACAATACTAGAATAACTGGATCTCAGAAGAAGAAAAGAGAGAGGGCAGAGGTATATTGGAGTAAATTATAGCAGAAAATTTCCCTAAATTGGCAAAGGGAAAAAGCATCAAAATCCAGAAGCATGGAAAACCCCCCCTCAAAATCAATAAAAATAGGTCCACACTCCATCATCTAATAGTGACACTTGAAAGTCTCAATGACATGGGGCGCCTGGGTGGCTTAGTTGATTAAGCGACTGCTTTTGGCTCAGGTCATGATCCCGGAGACCCGGGATCGAGCCCCACATTGGGCTCCCTGCTCAGCGGGAAGCCTGCTTCTCCCTCTCTCAGTCCCTCTGCTTGTGTTCCCTCTCTCGCAATGTTTCTCTCTGTCAAATAAATAAATAAATAAATAAAATCTTAAAAAAAAAAAAAGAAAGTCTCAATGACAAAGAAAAACCTGAAAGCAGCTCAGGAGAAGAGGTCTATAACATAAAATGGCAGAAATATCAGATTGGCAACACACCTATCCACAGAGACCTGGCAGGTCAGAAAGGACTGGCATGATATATTCAGAGCACTAAATAAGAAAAATATGCAGCCAAGAACACTATACAGCTAGGCTGTCACTGAAAATAGAAGAAGAGATAAAAATATTCTAACACAAAAACTAAAAGAATTTGCAAACACCAAACCAGTCCTAAACGAAATATTGAAAGGGGTCCTCTAGGCAAAGAGAGAGCCTAAAAGTAACAGACCAGAAAGGAACAAAGACAATATACAGTAACAGTCACCTTACAGGCTATACCATGGCACTAAATTCATATCTTTTAATAGTTATCCTGAAAGTAAAGGGCTAAATGCCCCAATCAAAAGACAAAGGGTAACAGATAGGATTAAATAAAAACGAGACTCATCAATATGCTGTCAGCAAGAAACTCATTTAGACCCAAAGTCGCCTCCAGATTTAAAGTGAGGGGATGGAAAACCATTTATCATTGTAATGGACATCAAAAGAAAATCCAATAAAGTAGATTTTAAGCAAAAGACTATAATAAGAGATGAGGAAGGACACTATGTCATACAAAAAAGACCTGCCCCAAAAGAAGATCTAACAATTTTAATATCTATGGCCCTAACACGGCAGCAGCCAAGTATACAAACCAATTAATAACTAAATCAAGGAAACACATCAACAATAATACAATGATAGTAGGGGACTTTAACACAACCCTCACTGAAATGGACAGATCAATCAAGCAAAAAATCAACTAGGATATAAAGACTGTAAATGATGCATTGGACCAGATGGACATCACAGATATTTTCAGAACATTCCATCCCAAAGCAACAGAATACACATTTTTCTCTAGTGCATTTACAACATTCTTCAGAGTAGATCACATCCTAGGTTTGAAATCAGGTCTCAAACAGTACCAAAAGATTGGGATCATTCCCTATATATTTTAAGACCATAAATTTTGAAACTAGAATGTAACCACAAAGGAAAGTTGGAGATAACTCAAATACATGGAGGCTAAACAGTATCCTAATAAAGAATGAGTGGGTCAAGAAGGAAGTTAAAGAAGAATTTTAAAAATTCATGGAAACAAATGAAAATGAAAACACAATTGTTCAAAATCTTTGGGACACAGCAAAGGTGGCCCTGAGAAGAAAGTATATAGCAATACAAGCCTTTCCTAAGAAACAAGTATACAACCCAACCCTACACCTAAAGGAGCTGGAGAAAGAATAACAAAGAGTGCCTGAATCCACCAGGAAGAGAGAAATAATAAAGATCAGAGAAGAAATCAATGAAATACAAGCCAAAAGAACAGTAGAACAAATCAATGAACCTAGGAGCTGGTTCTTTGATAGAATTAAAAAGATTGATAAAGCCTTCACCAGACCTATGAAAAACAAAAGAAAAAGGACCAAAAGGAATAAAATCATGAATGAAAGAGGAGAGATCACAACCAACACCAAAGAAATAAAACAATTGATAGAATGTATTATGAGCAAATACACACAAGCAAATGGGACGATTGGAAGAAATGACTGCATTCCTAGAGACATATAAACTACCAAAACCAGGAAGAAATAGAAAACCTGAACAGACCCATAACCAGGAAGGAGATTGAAGCAGTCATTAAAAATCTCCCAACAAACAAGAGTCCAGGGCAAGAGGGCTTCTTCTATAAGAAGAATTAATACCTATTCTCCTGAAGCTGTTCCAAAAAATAGAAATGGAAGGAAAACTTCCAATCTCATTTCATGAGACCAGCATTACCTTGATCCCAAAACATCACAAAACCCCATCAAAAAGGTGAATTACCAGGGAGTCAAGATGGCAGAAGGCCAGGTGACCACATTTCCGGCGTTCCCTGAGGAGAGCTGAATTACAGCTAAAAAAAAAAAAAAAAACTACTACAGGACCACTGTGAACACCCATGAAATCAGCCTGAAATGTGATATTTGACACTTCTGGATCACAACGGGAGACAAGGACCATCGGCAAAAAGGTAGAAACAAGTAAGAGGGACCGGAGGCTTACCCCCAGAGACAGGGGTTTGGGGGAGGAAGCACGCAAAGCTGAACCATTGAAAGCAAATACCCCAAAACGGAAGTGCTCTGTGAGTGAAGAATAACAGCAGATTACAGTCTGAATCAGGGCGAGACAGAAATGGGAACACAGTGGAGCCCGTGGCAAGGCAAGGAGACTTTTTAATTTTTTTTCCACCTCTGGCGCCGCCGCCTCAGCCGCCACCGCTGCCGCTGCAGCCGCCGCAGCTACCGCATGATCCATGGGCGTGGAATCTATTTTTTCTCCGCTGCCTTTCACCCATGCTTCTCTCCACCCCGTGGGCTGGGCACGGACCCCCCATGGAAGGTGATATTACAGAATTGCGTGGGACTGGAGAGGACGCGGGTCCCGGGGCACAGACAAGGTCGCGCGATCCAAACAGAGTTGAGGCCTTGAGGTGCGGGAGTGAAGCGACAAGCAGGGGAAGGGGAGAAATCAATACAACATCTGCACCAGCCCAGCTGTGACAGGCTCCAACCAGGAGCTGGAAAGAGCCCCTCTGTGTAGAGGCTCTCTCTGGGAGGGAGGTCTGGGCACAGACATCTTGCTCCAACCTGACTTCCTCAGCAGCTGACAAAAGACGTAAAAGAACAACGCTCCGCTACCAGAGAATTGTAACCTGATAACCTGGTTACCATTGAGACCAGCCTCAAGCAAGGGGGGAGAGAGATGCAGCCTAGGTAGAAGGACTGAAACAGAGCGGCAGGCCCCGGCCCCAGAAAGCAAGCTAGAAGCTCAGGAGGACAACACTCCACTGCAAAAACCCAAATTGGGGAAAGGCAATTTATTAAACTCCTGGCACTGACTACAAGTACCAAAAGCCCTACAAATCATTGATACAGTTTTCCACCTTATTTACTTTTTTAAACTTTTTTCTATTTTTACTTTTATAGCTTCCACTTTAAGTTTAAAAATATATTCTCACGATTTTTCTTCTTTCAATTTTTAAACCCCTTCTTATCACAACGAGATACCCAATACAACACCCCATAACATTTTTTTTCTTTTTTACCATGAAATTTTTTCAAACACACTCCTATATTTTCTGCTTTGGTTGTTGCCTCTTGATTCCCTGTTCGCTCTTTCTGTTTTTCCCTTTCTTCTCTCCTCTTTCCTTTATTCCCTCTTTTATGTGTACATGTAGATATAAGCTTCAAGTCAATCCCACATCCCTATTCAATACTACCCCTATATACAACCAGTTCTAATCTCCCTATATCTTTTGAAAGTGGGGTCCTCCAACAATAATAACAAGACAAACTCGGGAGTGTCTGAAACGCACTCCTTGCCCACAAAGAATGTCTGCCCTCACCTTCCCATTCTAGTTTGTCAGTGTGTTTGCGTAATTGTCTTTGCTTTTATATTATATAAATACTGGTCTTGGGGGTCATATAGGTTGGGCTTTGCTTTTTGATCTCTTCATTTACTCTTGATAACCCTTTTCTTTACCCTGTAACAGTTTTGTACCATATAAATGCTACCACCGGGACCGGCTCTGGCAGGGGTTTCTTTTCTTGCTTCCTCTCTTCCGTTTCCTTTTTTCTTTCTCCTTCCTTTTTGGTGGTGAATTCTGGTTGCTCCAAAACCTTCCAATGACCAATCCACCTAGATAGTGGCTGATATATCTAGCCATACACCCACTCAACGACTCCTCGCCACAATGACTCGGAGAAGGAACACCCAACAGAAGAAGAATCCTGAGAATGCAACCTCGGTCACAGAATTACTGGAAATGAGCATAAACAATATGACAGAAATGGAATTCAGGGCAGCAATAGTCCAAGCAATGGTCAATTTAGAAAAGGCCATTAGTTTCAAAGTGGAAGCCATAGTAACAGAAGTGAAAACTGAGGTTAGAAAGGCTATAGATGAGATGCAATCTAATTTAAATATGCTAACAGCCAGAGTAAGTGATGCTGAAGATCGTATCAGTGATTTAGAAGAGAGATGGATTAAGAAAGAGGAACAAGAGAACTCTTGGAGCAAACAGCTAAAATCCCAGGAAAACAAAATAAGGGAAATAAATGATGCTATGAAACGCTCCAATATCAGAATTATTAGAATCCCCGAAGGAATTGAGAGAGACAGAAGCCAAGAAGATACTGTTGAACAAATCATGGATGAAAATTTCCCAAATCTGAGGAATAAAACAAATGTTCACATCCTAGAAGTAGAGAGGACACCCCCCCAGATCAATGAGGCCAGAAAAACCCCCAGGCAAATGATATTAAAATTCTCGAATCATAAGACCAAAGAATATGTCGTAGGGGCAGGTAGGAGAAAGCGACCCCTTACCTATAGAGGGAGGACCATCAGAATAATGTCAGACCTTTCCACAGAAACCTGACAAGCCAGAAAGGGCTGGCAAGACATATTCAGGAAGTTACATGACAAAAATATGCAACCAAGATAATGTATCCAGCAAGGCTGACTTTCAAAATGGAGGAGAAATAAAGAGCTTCCAAGACCTCCAAGGTCTAAAAGATTATGCAACCACAAAGCCAGCACTACAAGAAATACTAAGAGGGGTTCTTTAAAGGAGAAACGAACCCAAGAGTGACACAAAACAGAAATATACAGAGGTAACTTATAGAAACATGAACTCCATAGGCAACATGATGTCAATACAAACATATCTATCAATAATCACCCTCAATGTGAATGGCCTAAACGCTCCAATAAAAAGACACAGGGTTGAAGACTGGATAAAAAGACAGGACCCACCCATATGCTGCCTACAAGGGACTCATCTTGAATCGAAAGACACTTCCAGATTGAAAGTGAGGGGATGGAAGACCATCTTTCATGCCAATGTCCCCTAAAGAAAGCCGGGGTAGTGATTCTCATATCAGACAAATTGGATTTTAGTCTAAAGACTGTAGTCAGAGACACAGAAGGACACTACATCATTCTTAAAGGGTCTATACATCAAGAAGATATGACAATTGTAAATATTTATGCTCCCAACATGGGAGGAGCCAACTACATAAGCCAACTGTTAAACAAAATAAAGAATCATATTGATGCAAATACATTAATTGTAGGAGATCTTAACACAACACTCTCAGCAATGGACAGATCATCTAAACAGAAAATCAACAAAGAATCAAGAGCCTTGAATGATAAACTGGACCAGATGGATCTCATAGACATATTCAGAACATTTCACCCTAAAACAGCAGAATACTCATTCTTCTTGAGTGCACATGGAACTTTCTCCAGAATAGACCACATACTAGGTCACAAATCAGGGCTCAACCAATACCAGAAAATTGAAATTATTCCCTGCATATTCTCTGACCACAATGCCGTGAAACAGGAACTCAACCACCATAAAAAGTTCAGGAGAAAATCAAACACTTGGAAGCTAAAGACGAGCCTACTCAGGAATATGTGGATCAACCAAGAAATCAAAGAAGAACTGAAACACTTCATGGAAACCAATAAGAATGAAGATACATCAATCCAAAACATATGGGATACAGCAAAGGCAGTCCTAAGGGGGAAATTCATAGCCATCCAAGCCTCACTCAAAAAAATTGAAAAACCACAAATACATCAACTCTCATTACACCTTAAAGAACTGGAAAATCAACAAAAATTTAAACCAACCCCCCACACAAGGCGGGAAATAATAAGGATTAGAGCAGAGATGAATGAATTAGAAACTAGAGATACAGTAGAACACATCAACGAAACTAGAAGCTGGTACTTTGAAAGAATCAATAAGATCGATAACCCATCGGCCAGACCAACCCAAAAGAAAAGGGAGAAGACCCAAATTAACAAAATCATGAATGAAAGGGGAGAGATCACGACTAACACCAAGGAAATAGAAACAATCATCAAAAATTACTATCAACAATTATATGCCAATATGTTTAACAACCTAGAAGAGATGGATACATTTCTAGAAACCTATAAACTACCACGACTAAAACAGGAAGACACTGACGATCTGAATAGACCTATATCTAGTAATGACATTGAAGCAGTGATCAAAAACCTCCCCGAAAACAAGAGCCCAGGCCCAGACGGATTCCCTGGGGAATTCTACCAAACATTCAAAGAAGAAATAACACCTATTCTCCTGAAGCTCTTTCAAAAAATAGATATAGAAGGAAAACTTCCAGACACTTTCTATGAAGCCAGCATCACTCTAATCCCCAAACCAGACAAAGACCCCATCAAAAAGGAAAACGTCAGACCAATATCAATAATGATATACGGATGAAGATGGATGCCATGATTCTCAACAAGATCCTTGCTAAAGGGTCCAACAATACATTAAAAAGATTATCCACCATTACCAGGTGCGTTTTATCCCAGGGAAGCAGGGGTGATTCAACACTCGCAAAACAATCACAGTGATAGAACAAATCAATAAGAGAAGAGAGAAAAACCACATAGTTCTCTCAATTGATGCAGAATAGGCATTTGACAAAATACAACATCTGTTCCTGATCAAAACTCTTCAAAGTATAGGGATAGAGGGAACATTTCTCAACCTCATAAAATCTATCTACAAAAAACCCACAGCGAATATCATCCTCAAAGGGGAAAAACGGACAGCCTTTCCTCTGAGATCAGGAACAAGGCAAGGATGCCCACTCTCACCACTACTGTTCAACATAGTGTTAGAAGTCCTAGCAACAGCAATCAGGCAACGGAAAGAAATAAAAGTTATCCGGCTTGGCAAAGAGGAAGTCAAACGCTCTCTCTTTGCAGATGACATGATAGTCTATGTGGAAAACCCAAAAGACTCTACCCCCAAACTACTAGAACTCATACAACAATTCGGTAATGTGGCAGGATACAAAATCAATGCACAGAAATCAGTTGCATTCTTATACACTAACAACAAAAAATAGAAAGGGAAATCTGAGAAACGATTCCCTCTACTATAGCACCAAAAATTATAAGATACTTAGGAATAAACCTAACCAAAGAAGTCAAGGATCTGTACTCGAGGAACTACAGAACACTCATGAAAGAAATTGAAGAAGACACATAAAGATGGAAGAGCATTCCATGCTCATGGATTGGAAGAATAAACATTGTCAAAATGTCTATACTGCCCAGAGCATTCTATATTTTCAATGCCATTCCGATCAAAATTCCAACATTCTTCAAAACGTTAGAATAAACAATCCTAAAATTTATATGGAAACAAAAAAGACCCCGAATCGCTAAGGAATTGCTGATAAAGAAAAGCAAAGCTGGGGGCATCTCATTACCTGACTTCAGGCTTTATTACAAAGCTGTGATTACCAAGACAGCATGGTACTGGCACAAAAACAGAGACATAGACCAATGGAACAGAGTGGAGAGCCCACATATGGACCCACAAATCTATGGTCAAATCATCTTTGACAAATCAGAAAAAAATATCCAGTGGAAAAAAGACGGTCTCTTCAATAAATGGTGCTGGGAAAATTGGACAGCTACATATAGATGAATGAAACTAGACCATTCTCTTACACCACACAAAAAGGCAAACTCAAAATGGATGAAAGACCTCAACATGAGGCAGGAATCCATCAAAATCCTGGAAGAACATAGGCAGTAACCTCTTTGACATCGGCCACAGCAACTTCTTTCAAGAAACGTCTCCAAAGGCAAAGGAGACAAAAGCGAAAATGAACTTCTGGGACTCCATCAAAATAAAAAGCTTCTGTACAGCAAAGGAAACAATCAACAAAACAAAGAAGCAACCCACAGAATGGGAGAAGATATTTGCAAATGACACTACCGACAAAGGGCTGGTATCCAAGATCTATAAAGAACTACTCAAACTCAACACCCAAAAAGAAGATGAACACATCAAAAAATGGGCAAGAGACATGAAGAGGCACTTCTCCGTAGAAGATATACAAACGGCTAACAGACACATGAAAAAATGTTCAGCGTCTCTAGCTATCAGGGAAATTCAAATCAAAACCACTCTAAGATACCACCTTACACCAGTCAGAATGGCCAAAATTAACAAAACAGGAAATAGCAAGTGTTGGAGAGGCTGTGGAGAAAGGGGGACCCTCTTACACTGTTGGTGGGAATGTAAACTGGTGCAGCTGCTTTGGAAAACAGTGTGGAGAGTCCTTAAAAAATTAAAAATAGAGCTACCCTATGACCCTCAATTGCATTACTGAGCATTTACCCCAAAGATACAGATGTAGTGAACAGAAGGGCCATGTGTACACCAATGTTCATCGCAGCAATGGCCACAATCGCCAAACTGTGGAAAGAGCCAAGGTGCCCATCAATAGATGAATGGATAAAGAAGATGTGGTACATAAATACAATGGAATACTATGCCTCCATCAGAAAGGATGAATATCCAACTTTTGTAGCAACATGGACTGGAGTGGAAGAGATTATGCTGAGTGAAATAAGCCAAGAAGAGAAAGTCCAGTATCGCATGGTTTCACTTACTTGCGGTGCATGAGGGGTAACCTGGAGGACAGTGGGAGAAGAAAAGTAAATGGGAATTAGGGTAATCCAAGGAGGGAAACGAAACAACAGAGACTTTGGACACAGAAACAAACTGAGGGACTTGGAGGGAGGGGGGTGGAGCGATGGAGAGCCTGTTGGTGGGTACTGGGGACGCCTAAAGCGTGGAGCACTGGGTGTGGGGAATGGGGAATGAACCTTGGAACACTGGGAAAAAAAAATTTTAGTAACAATAAAAAAAAAAAAAGGTGACATACAAACCAATATTGATGAACACGGATGCAAAAATTCTCACCACAATACAGGTCAGTAGGATCCAACAGTACATTAAAAGGATTATTTACCACCACCAAGTGGGATTTATTCCTGGGCTGTAAGTTTGGTTCAACATCTCCAAATCAATCAATATGATACATTAATAAAAGAAAGAACAAAAAAAAAAAAGAAAGAACGAGAACCGTATGATCCACTCAATAGATGCTGAAAAGGCATTTGACAAAGTACAGCATCCTTTCTTGATCAAAACTCTTCACAGTGTAGCGATGGAGGGTACTTACTCAATATTAACAAAGCCATCTATGAAGAACCCACAGCGAATACCATTCTCAATGGGGAAAACCTGAGACCTTTTCCCATAAGGACAGGAACACGGCAGGGATGTCCACTAGCACGACTGCTATTCAACATACTACTGGAAGTCCTAGCCTCAGCAATCAGACAGCAGAAAGAAATAAAAGGCATCCGAATCAGCAAAGAAGTTAAACTCTCACTCTTTGCAGATGATATGATACTTTATGTGGAAAACCCAAAAGACTCCACTCCAAAACTGGTAGAACCCACACAGGAATTCAGCCAAGTGTCAGGATATAAAAGCAATGCACAGAAATCAGTTGCATATCTACACACCAAAAGCAAGACAGAAGAAAGAGGAATTAAGGATCGATCCCATTTACAATTGCACCCAAAACTATAAGATACCTAGGGATAAACCTAACCAAAGAGCCAAAGAATCTGTACTCAGAAAACTATAAAGTACTCAGGAAAGCAACTGAGGAAGTCTCTATGGTCAACTCATCTTTGACAAAACTAGAAAGAATGTCCAGTGGAAAAAAGACAGTCTCTTCAACAAATGGTGTTGGGAAAATTGGACAGCCACATGCAGAAGAATGAAACTGGACCATTTCCTTACACCCCACTCAAAAATAGTCTCAAAATGGATGAAAGATCTCAATGTGAGACAGGAATCCATCAAAATGAGAACACAGGCAGCAACCTCAGATCTCAGCCACAGCAACTTCTTCCTAGAAACATCGCCAAAGGCAAGGGAAGCAGGGAAAGAAATGAACTATTCGGATTTCATCAAGATCAAAAGGTTTTGCACAGCAAAGGAAACAGTCAACAAACCAAAAGACAACTGACAGAATGGGAGAAGATATTTGCAAATGACATATCAGATAAAGAGGTAGTATCCAAAATCTATAAAGAACTTATTAAACTCAACACCCAAAGAACAAAGAATCCAATGAAGAAACGGGCAGAAGAACAGACATTTTTCCAAGGAAGATATCCAAATGGTCAACAGACACATGAGAAAATTCTCAACATCACTTGGAATCAGGGCATTACAAATGAAAACCACAGTGAGATACTACCTCACACCAATCAGATTGGCTAAATTTAACAAGTCAGGAAACAACAGATGTTGGTGAGGATGTGGAGAAAGGGGAACCCTCCTACACTGTTTCAACCTAGTGCAACCACTCTGCAAAACAATATGGAGGGTCCTCAGAAAGTTGAAAATAGAGCTACCCTACAACCCAGCAATTGCACTACTGGGAATTTACCCTACAGATACAAATGTAGTGATCTGAAGGGGCATATGTACCAGAATGTTTATAGCAGCAATGTCCACAACAGCCAAACTATGGAAAGAGCCTAGATTTCCATCAACATATGAATGAATAAAGCAGATGTGGTGTATATATACACTATGGAATACTATGCAGCCATAAAAAGAATGAAGTCCTGCAATTTGCAAGGACGTGGATGCACCTGGAGTGTATTACACTGAGCAAAATAAGTCAATCAGACAAAGACAATTATCCTATGATTTCTCTGATATGAGGAAGCTGAGAGGCAGTGCAGGGGGTTGTGGGGGGGTAGGGAGGGATAAAGTGAAACAAGTTGGGACCGAGGAGGAAGACAAGCCATAAGAGACTCAATCTCAGGAAACAAATTGAGGTTTGCTGTGATGTGTGGGGGATGGGTTACGGAAAAAAAGTAAAATAAGAATAAATTTTTTAAAAAAAGAACTTAACTACCAAAAAAAAAAAAAAAAAAAGGAAGTGAAAGAAAAATCCCCACTAGGTAGGTTAAGAATTTAATTAACCTACAACTAAGTCTAGGGCAAGAATTGCAAAACTATACTTTCTAAAATTCAGAGATTTACACCTAGTTACACTTCCAAATTATTAATGGTTTATTGTCCCAATCATAAGAAGTTCACCCACACCCTAGGCCTTTATTTATTTATTTATTTATTTATTTATTTATTTATTTATTCAAGCCAGAGCAGGAGAAATCAAAATCAAATGTTCTAGTACCTACTACCTGCCAAATCCTGTGTGAGATACTCCACGGACTTTTCGCATATTAAATGTTTATAACAAAATAGCCTAAAAAGATGATTTTTGACAAACTTGTTCACCTGCTGTTTGGCTTAAGCTGCTCTCAGAAATAATATCCAAGGAAAGAGAATAAACCAGAAACATCATGACCCCAATCATCTACTCCCACATCTTGCAACTGTGAGTAAATAGCCTGTTAGGGGCAAATTCAATTTCTTCTTTGCAGTCAAAAGCCCTACAGCCATGCATATAACTTCCTTAGAACATTTATATAGAGAATCAAGTTCACAAAGTATGAATGATTATGAAAGCTCTCACTATTTATACCTTATGTTTATAAATGCACCTATTCTCATGTATTTTATTAGAAAATAAATGCTTGCACCATCAGCATTATTCATTCCGAATATTATAAAATTTTTTCGCCATCTAAATCTCGTGATAAACAAAAATGGTTGATGTGGTTGAACAATAGTAAGAAATCCTGTGTCAGTCACATTGTGAGATGATCCAAATGCATAATAACAAATTAGGAGATTCCTGGGGAACTTGGCAGAATTCCACTGAAGAAAAGCTTTTGGTAGATATGAACCATTAATTTTCTCTTCTTTTTGAATAACTATGGATCTATCACCTGAAAGTGAGTTATAGAATGTCCTTTGATCAGTCAAGTATTGTGATGGAATCAATCACTAGGCCAGGTACTCCTGCTATAAAACCAACAGGGTTATGTGAGAACAGAAAGAATAAAAATTTAATACAAAAGAAAACTCATGAAAGTATACTTCTCATGAATGTAAATAGTTGTATGTCAAGTTTATTTTTTGTCTAATAAAATTGAAGATATATTTCCGAGAAAATATAAAAATGAAGACTATAGTAAATCTTTAAAATCTCTCATTTTTTAAAATTGTCCTTAAAACATTTATTCTCTTTGGGGCCCCTGGGTGGCTCAGTGGGTTAAAGCCTCTGCCTTCGGCTCAGGTCGTGATCTCAGGGTCCTGGGATTGAGGCCCGCATCTGGCTCTCTGCTCAGCAGGGAGCTTGCTTCCTCCTCTCTCCCTTCCTGCATCTCTGCCTACTTGTGATCTCTCCCTCTGTCAAATAAATAAATAAAATCTTAAAAAAAAAAAAAAAAACATTTATTCTCTTTGAAACAATTACATTTCTAGGAATTTATTCTAAGAAAATAATTAGAATTATATTCAAATTAGGATTTTTTCTGAGCATTATTTATAACAATCAAATTGTACCAGTAGCCTAAATATTTCTCACTAAAAATGATTTATAAATTATGGCAAATGCATCTAATGGGATATTATTCATTTTGAAAGATCATGCCTTCAGATAACTTTTAATATCTTAGAAAAATGTTCCTGCTATTATGTTAAATAAAAAAGTAAAATACAAGATAGTATATCTACTTTTCAACATTTCATATGCATAAATGCAGAAAAGTGAACTAAGAAAGGAATAAATTAAAATGGCATCTGTGCTTGTCTATGAATAGTAAGATTATATAATTTCCTTTTTGTACTATCGTGTATTTTATCCATTTCCTGTGACAAACATGTAATACTTAAAAAAAAAAATTGGGGTACCTGGGTGGCTCATTTGGTTAAGCCACTGCTTTCAGCTCAGGTCATGATCCTGTAGACCCAGGATCAAGCCCCACATCGAGCTTCCTGCTCGGTGGGAAGCCTGCTTCTCCCTCTCTCAGTTCCTCTGCTTGTGTTCCCTCTCTAGCTGTGTTTCTCTCTATCAAATAAATAAATAAAATCTTTAAAAAAAATTTACTTATTTTAGTAATCTCTACACCCAACATGTGACTCAAACCTATGATCCCAAAATCAAGAGTTGCACACTCCACCATCTGAGCCAGCCAAGTACCCCAAACTGTAATACTTTTATTCAAACATAAGCATATTTTTAATACTTGTTTATTTAATCTCTACATCGACATAGGTTCAAACTCACAACCTGAAGATCAAGAGTCACGTGCTCTTCCAACTGAGTTGTGCACCCCAAGATATGTATTTTTTTAGAGAGCAGGCAGGAGGAAACTTTTGGAGATTTGGGGTATGTTTATACCATAGAATGTGGTGATGGTCTCAAGGGTGTATATACTTATCTCCAAACTCATCAGTTTGTATATATCAAATAGGTACACTTTTTGTATGTCACTCATAACTTGATAAAGTGATTTTTATTTAAAACTATGTTAAGTTGTTTATTTTGTCTAAGTCTAATACACAAAATTTCATAAACAGTAAGAACTATATGCAAAAATATCTTGAAACTGAATTCAGAAAATTTCATTCTAAAAAAATTATATGCTAAATGCTATGAACCAACTACTATTTCCTTCCCCTTTTTTAAAGATTTATTTAATTATTTGAGAGAGACAGCACAAGAAGGAGGGGCAGAGGGTAGAGATAGAATCTCAAGCCAACTTCATGCTGACTGTAGACCCAGAGGCAGGGCCTCTCACAACCCTGAGATCACAACCTGAGCCAAAAGCAAGACACAGACGCTTAACTACCTGCACTGCGCAAGCGTCCTACTATTTCTTTTTTTTAATAGATTTCAATTTATTTGAGAGAGAGAACAGGTGAGAGAGAGAGAAAGAACAAGCAGGGTAAGGGACAGTGGGAGAAGCAGGCTCCCCACTGAGCAAGGAGCCTGGTATGGAGCTCAATCCCAGGACCCCGGGATAATGACCTGAGTCAAAGGCAAACGCTTAACCAACTAAGACACCCAGGTGCCTCAACTACTATTTCTTATAATTGTCCTATTTTTGTTAATAGTTTTTAAATGTAAGCAGTTAGACTCTAAGGGATTATATCTGATTGTTTTTTGTTTTATGACAATGATGTGATTAGTTTTTTCTTCTCTGCAAAGTTTGTTTTTTCCTTCTCCTCAGTATATTATCAGTAATCATTAACCATGATTAGCTAGCTGATTAATTTATTTACTTTAGATGCAATTTCCATTTAATTACTAGGTAAATGCCTGTGCCATGTTATTACAGCAACATTTTCCAAAGTGATGTCTGGGGGGAAGAAAGTCCCATTATCAAACAAGTTTAGAAAACACTTCTTAACATCTCCCACCACTTCCCAATTGGAAAGAAAATTTTAATTTTTCTCATTTTTAAAAAGATTTTTACCTATTTCATTTTGAGAGAGAGAGAAAGAGAGGGAGGTGCAGAGAAAGAAGGAAACTCCCCTACTGAGCAGGGAGCTCAATGAAGGGACTCAATTACAGGACCCCAGGATCATGACCTGAGCCAGAGGCACACACTTAACTGAGCCACTCATGTGCCTGCAAAGTCACAATTTAAACATGGATATTTCTTGAGAGGTGCTGTTGTATAAGAACCTGCATCTCTATACTCTTCCCCAAACTTATTTTTTATAAAATCCTTTCCCAGAATTTATCTTTTAGTTATCTAAGGAACTAATGTTTAGGTACAAACTTTAATTTATAAAAGAATTACAGGGATAGTATTAAAATTCATAATCTGATCTAGTAAGACAAGGGTAGGGCCAGAGATTCTGCATTTCTTACATTTCTTGCATGTCTGCTCACCATACGTTGAGACCTAATACTATAAAGCACATACTTTAGGAACAGAAAAAGCTTGAAATGTGTCTTACCCACACACTCCCATTTGTTCCTGTGAACCATCATTCTTTCAACAGACACTGTGTGAGACATGTTATCAAATGAGTACCAACGAGAAGCTTCAAGAGTTAGATATCTGAAAAGTTAACAGCTTTGTTTTGGAGAATGCTTATGTTGTTTTTCCACCATGGCTAATTTATAGTCTGAACATCCTGGTTTATACTATGTTACTGAATGAAAAATTAACATTGAACACCTGTGGTTTAGGCTAGGCCCTCAGCTGTAATAAATTTAAATGGCTGTTCATTTGCATGGAGCACCTTCTTTAGTATTAGCATTTCTATTCCTTTGAGAAGTTCATCACTACCTTGTTCTGTTAACTTTTAGACCAAGAGTGAACTCATACTAATTCCCTAAAGTCATGTAAATTATCGTTAAAAAATATCAAAGATTAAAATGCATAAATCATGTTTAAAAGTAGTAGTAATGGGAATTACATCACTTAAATTTCACTTTCTCTAAGGTAGTGGTCTCAATCAGGGGCAATTTTATACCCCAGGGGACACTTGGCGGCATCTGGTGACATTATTGGTTGTCATGCTGGGGAGAAGGGTGCTACTAGAATCTAGTGAGTAGAGGTCAGGGGTGCTGCTAAACATCCCATAATGAGCAGGATAGTCAGTCCAACACAACAAAGAACTCTCTAGTCCAGAAGATCAATAATGTTGAGGTTGAGATACCTTGCTTTAAGATCCTGTGCTACTTCTTAATATTGCCTTTGATTTGACACAGGACATGGATTGGAAAACTAGACTATGCCAAGTCCCAGACCATTTCTTACCTGCAGCCTATTTAATGCTGATTAGCAAATAACAGTGAAGAAGGGAAACTATATAGGTTGCCAGCTCTCAGGAGAAGATGAAGACATTTAGGTTGACCACTGAAAACTCCAGTAGTCATAGTCACATCACAGGGAAGGAGTTCAGAGTACTTAATGTACTATTTTCTATATTGGTCAATGTACCACTTACTCTGTGTATATGTTTGGTTGTTATAAACCAAGGAAGAGGCTAAGATTTCCCAGGGCTCCTTTAGAAAAACCACTGTTTGCAAGTGATGCATTGATGGGTGTGGAAAGTGGCAGTCCTCAACCTCCTTGTTCATAAAGAACTGCTTTGAAGATTAAAAAGTGAGATAATATATGACGATGACAATGAATTCCTTTCTGCCAAAACATCCCTATTATTCCACACTCCGATGTCCACCATTTTTAAGTCTCCCAGCCCCAACATTACAATTACTTTATCAATGTCAGGTATGGGGTGCCTGGGTGGCTCAGTTGGTTAAGTGACTGCCTTCGGCTCAGGTCATGATCCTGGAGTCCAGGAGTCCTGCTCAGCAGGAGGCCTGCTTCTCCCTCTCTCACTTCCCCTGCTTGTGCTCCCTCTCTAGCTGTGTTTCTCTCTGTCAAATAAATATAAAAAATATTTTTTTAAAAAAAGAATGTCAGGTATGCACTTAGTGTAAAGAGACAGTGGACAAGGAGAGGGGCAGAGGGAAAACAGGAATACGCAGAAAGAGGAAAAGTGGTTAGAGAAAGCTACAGCCTGGTACAGATTGAGCACTATGCTCCAAAGCACAAGGGAACTGAGTAGAAGAGCACATGGAGATTTTACCACTTGGCCACATGGAATGTAACATAGGCTCAGGCAATTCTACATGAACTTTTCATTACAATGAGTTCAGAAACTCAGGGATGGAAATATGTTTATGGGGGATGTACAGATAGCATGCAATTTTTATAAATAAATTGATTAACCAAATTACCATGCTGTATCTCAATTTTATCAACACATAACCATTAGAGTAACAAGAGGAGGCATGTTATTTGGATTTTTTTTTCTTAATTTAACTGATTAATGGATTTATAAAAATCCATTTGGGAATCCAATGGGAATAAGTGTTCTTAACAGTGGGTTGTCTGAAATGTAATTTATACAGATTTGAAAGTGAAGAATAATTGGATATTGTAGCATCTGCGATAAACAACAGGATTCAAAATGTACTATAATACATTTGTAAAGATTACCATAGCTATGGCTGGGGAGTGGTACTGTCCCAGTAGATTCCTTGAGATTTAGAATATGCAGGTTTGAAGTGAAGAGCAGTTGAAAACAGTGGTATCTGCAGAGCTAAATGACAGGTTCAGAAGGTTAATAGGGTTTCTGAAGCTTTAACCCATCTGAAATGGCAGGGGTAGTAATGCTGTATGCCAAGACAGCTGGGAATTGCTGAAAATGCTGTTAAAATCAGGGAAAACGAGGTGCACTGAGCACAATAGTGAAAGACTGAAGTAACTCCAAGAAAGAGAATATAGGCCAAAAAATGAAGCCATACTAAAAAAGGACAGGAGTCAGTATGTGCACAGCCATCAGCTAGGGTCCAGTATGATGGGAGTCATCATTATACCACCGACTGGAACATGAGAGTAGACATTTAAAAGGAAAAATCTTAAAATGCCTATCAGTATCAGTAACAATCAGTTTGGGGTTGGTAACTGAATTTATTACTATAGAAGAGCATATGGCTCATGGATGACCTGAATCACAAGAATTATTTGGATACATATTTAAAATAGAGATATATGAGCTCCACAATAGATCTGAGTCATAAACTCCTTACCATGTAGAGGAAAAAGCTTTTCTAAGTTTCCAGCATGACTGAGGTGCACACTCAAGATTAAGATACACTGCACCCAAGATGAGGAAGACTATAAAGTTGTCTATGTGTCACAGACCCACACTCAAGTTGGTCAAGGACAGAGCTGGAAAGGGATCTGCAGCCTCCATCTACAGGGCACTATCCAGATTATTGACTGTTACCATCAAGGTTCTCCCAGGAGTCTG
The DNA here is from genome assembly GCA_004023965.1 of Spilogale gracilis. NCBI lineage: Eukaryota > Metazoa > Chordata > Mammalia > Carnivora > Mephitidae > Spilogale > Spilogale gracilis. The sequence goes on along the minus strand of PITA01006428.1, from coordinate 15,596 downwards.
CTGGGACCATACATTAAACAAGTGAGTTCCTGCATTTATTTTTTATTTCTACTATCATTACAATAAAATGTAATGTGAAACTGAAAGTCTCACATAAAAATTAGCACACCATTTTAGAGGCTGTATTAATTTAGTGAGATGAGAACATGACTTGATTTCATAAGGTTTATTCTCCTCAAAACTAAAGGTCTGGGAGAGCCTGGTGACTCAGTGGGTTAAGCGTTTGACTCTTGGTTTTGGCTCAGGTCATGGTCTCAGGGTCATGAGGTAGAGCCCTGTACCACCAGGCTCTGCACTCAGTGGGGAATCTCCTTGAGATTCTCTCTGTCCCTTTCCCTCTGCCCCCCACACCATCTGGACATGGGCTCTTGCTCTCTCAGGAAAAAAGAAAAAGGAAATAAAAGTCTTAAATATAAGCTATTTTCTAGGTTTAAAAAAATATATATCTGTGTTTTTTCATTCCCCAGATAGACTGTAAGTTTCTTGAGGTCAAAAATATGCTGTTTCTCTGCACTCGAGTACGGTGTTTACCAAAAACTTATTTGAAAGAATTAATAGAGTATTAGAGAAAAATATGGGAGAAGAAGATACCTGATTAAAAAATAACAAAATAATTGAACACTATTTTTATGTGATTATCTTTTTACTGAAGTATAATTAACTTACAGTGTTACATTAATTTTAGGCGTATAAACAGAATGATTCAATAGTTCTCTACATTACTCACAGCTCACCACAGCCAAAGTATAGTCACCATTTGTCACTACACAATATTATAATCTTACTGATTATATTCCCTATACTGTACTTTCCTCTGCACAACTTACTTATTTTATAACAAGAAGTTTGTACCTCTTGGGCAACTATTTTGCCCATCACCCCCACACACCTGAACAAGGACCAGTTGAACACTGGGGGAAAAGCTCCATTCAAAAGTATAACAAGAGGAGGGGGAGCAAGATGATGGAGAAGTAGGAGACCGCATTTCAAAGGGTCCCTTGAAGTAAGCTAAATATCTATCAGAACACTGTGAACACCCAAAAGTATAATAAGAAAAAAAGACCAAAAAAAAAAAAAAACTGAAACAAAAAGTATTCAGAACCTAAATGAAGAAAAATGCAACATTCTACTGAGAAGCATAAAAAAAAAAAGTAATAGGGTACATACATTTTATTCTTAGTAAGACACGGTATTAAAAGGTCAGTAATTTTTTCAATCCCAATAAAAACTACAAATATGTCCCCCTTCTTTATTATCTTCCTAATATTTTTATTGTGGTAAAATATACACAAGAGAAAATTCACCATTTTAAGTATTTTTATGTGTACAGTTCAACAGCATTAAATACATTACCATTCCTGCACAATTAATGCCCCCATCCATCTCTAGAACTTAGTATTTTCTCAAACTGAAACTCAGTATCCATTAAACACTAATTTTCCATTCCTCCCACCCTCCAACCTTGACAATCACCATTCTACTTTCTTTATGAATTTGACTATTCTTAGGTACCTCATTTAAGTGGAATCATTTAATACTTGTGCTTTTGTCATTGGTTTATTTCATTTTTTATAATATCTTCAAAGTTCATCTATGTGGTAGCACATGTCAGAATTTTCTTCCTTCCTAAGGCTGAATAATAAATATTCCATTGTATGAAAACAGAAAATTCTGTTTATCTGTCAATGTACATTTGGGTTTTTCTACTTTCTGACTATTATGAACAATGTTGCTAATAAACAACAGACTACAAAATCTGAGCCTCAGTTTTCAGATCTTTTGGGTGTGTACCCATAAGAGAAATTGCTGGATCATATGCTTTTCCTATTAACTTCAGATTGCTCAATTTAATTTTTTGAGGAAACATCAGACCATTTCCCAATGACTGCACCACTTTATATTCCCAAAAGAAGTGCTCAAAGTTTCCAATTTCTCCCATCCTTGTCAACATTTGTCATTTTCTGGTTTTTAATAACAGTCATCCTTACATATGTTAAGTGATGTCTTACTGTTATTTTGATTTGCCTTTCCCTTTGATTGGTGATGTTGAACATCTTTTCACATGCATAGTGACTATTAGCATATTTCCTTTAATGAAATAGCTGTTCAAGTCTTTTGCCCATTTTTAAATCAAGCTGTTTGTTTTTGTTGTTGTTCTTGAGTTGTAGAAGTTCTTTCTATGTTCTGGATATTGATATTATCAAATATATGATTTGCAAATATTTTCTCCCACTCCCTGGGTTGCCTGTTTACTCTGTTGATAGTGTCCTTTGATGCAAAAAAAACCCCAAAAACAACAACAAAAAAAAACTTTAATTTTCAGAAAAACCAACTTACCTATTTTTTGTTTTGTTGCCTGTGCTTCTGTGCTTTTGCTGCCTTGCCTTTTTTTTTTTTCCTAACTGACTAACCAATTATAAAGTTCATTTGGAAAAGTACACATTAAAGACTACCTGAGACATTTCTGAAGAAGAATATTAATAGGGGAATAGTCTTCCCTCATAATAAAAATATTCTAAGATACCATTATCTTGGTCCATAAGTAGATAGGCACATCAAGGAAGCATCGTAGAGAATTTCAAAATAAATATCTGTACAATTCGGAATTTTATGTATTACAAGTATACCACTTCAAATCAACATTCAGTGTTGAGAAAACTGGTTGGTCATTTGAGAAAAGACTGAAATCTGATTTTGTATTGTTAAAATGAATTTCAAAATGAATTTTAGATTAATCAATGACTTAAAGGTAAAAGTTGATATGGATGTAAAACTTGAAACCAAAAGATTAATGAAAAAAAAATTTTAAAATGGATATATTTATAATATAATAATGAGAATGACCTAAAAGTTATATTGAAAATTTTGGCTACATAGAAATTTAAAAATCTATACAGACTTCTGTTTTCAGTAAGCAGATGAAACCTCTTGTTGAAAACAAGAACAGGGGCACTTGGGTGGCTCATTCGTTAAGCGTCTGCCTTCAGCTCAGGTCATGGTCCCAGAGTCCCAGGATGGAGTCCCTCATCAGGCTCCCTGCTCAGCAGGAAGCCTGCTTCTCCCCCTCTCTTACTCCCCCTGCTTGTGTTCCCTCTCTAGCTGTGCTTCTGTCAAATAAATAAATAAAAACCTTAAAAAAAAAAAAAACAAGAATAAAAGCTCACCACAATATATTCAGAGACTGTTTGAAGACAATGGAGCTTTTATTTTATTTTTTTAAAGATTTTACTTATTTATTTGAGAGAGGAAGAGAGAGAGCACAGAGGCAGAGGGATAGGGCAAGTAGACTCCCCACTGAGCACAGAGAATGACAGGAGGAGGCTCAATCCCAGGACACTGAGATCATGACCTGATCCAAAGGCAAATGTTTAACTAAGACATCCAAGCAAACCTTGACAATTGAGATTTTAAAATTGTAGGCGTATCTGAGGAATTATAATCTTTGAAAGTAGGATAACAAAAAATAATGTTCATATTCAAACTTACTTGATAAACTTCATATTAAAACTGACATTTTCTCCTCAGGATATTTTCTGATTGTTTGCATATTAGGGAGTGGGGAATAGTATATAAGCAGAAAGCAGCAGTCAACCTGACCTAGAGCTACATTTTAGAGCATGGAGCTTAAACATATGAGACTTGAAGAATAAAATCCAGAAAAGGGAATCTCGGAGATATAAGCCCAAAATCCAACTACACGTTTCCCTCCAAACACTGGCTGACTCTCAAGTGTCATATGTGCAGGACAAGATCCCCAAAAAAATCCATCAGAAAAAAAGCAGGTAGGAAGTTTAAAACTGAGCAGAGATTGCCACAGCCATGGAGAGAGGGGTTGGAATTCAAGCCTTTGGGATGCAGACTTTAATGAACCACCAGGCTTTCCATTCAGAACCAAAAAGGGAAGGGTGCCTGGGTGGCTCAGTCCTTACATGTCTGCCTTCAGTTCAGGTCATGATCCCAGGGTCCAGGGATCAAGCCCCATATCCAGCTCCCCTGCTCAGTGGGAAGCCTGCTTCTCCTTCTCCCTCTCTGCTTCTGTTCCCTCTCTAGCTGTATCTCTTTCTGCCAAATAAATAAATAAAATCTTTTGTTTTTTTTAAAGAACCAAAGCAGCTTTATGCTGAGTGAAATAAGCCAAGTAGAGAAAAGTCAAGTATCACATGGTTTCACTTACTTGTGGTGCATAAGGGGTAATATAGAAGACAGTAGGAGAAGGAAAGTAAATGGGAAGTAGGGTAATTCAGGGAGAGAAATGAAACAAGAGAGACTTTGGACACAGGAACAAACTGAGGGACTTGGAGGGGGGGTAGGGGGATGGGAGAGCCTGGTGGTGGGTACTGAGGGCACCTATTGCATGGAGCACTGGATGTGGGGAATGGGCAATGAATCTTGGAACACTGAAAAAAAAATTAAAATTAAAATTAAAAAAAAATAGGGGGTCACACTTAGGAGTAAAGGACATATGCTACAACAAAGGAAGAGCAAACTACAACCTGCATGCCAAATATGGCCTACTATTTTTGTTTGTCCTTAGAACTAAGAATGGTTGTCATGTGTTTATATGGTTAAAAATAAGCAAAGCAAGGGGTTCCTGGGTGGCTCAGTTGGTTGAGCGACTGCCTTCAGCTCAGGTCATGATCCTGGAGTCCGGGATCGGGCTCCTTGCTCCTGCTTCTACCTCTCTCACTCCCCTTGCTTGTGTTCCCTCTCTGGCTGTATTTCTCTCTGTCGGATAAATAAATAAAATCTTTAAAAAAAAAAGAAAAAATAAGCAAAGCAAAAGTACTGTTACATAACACTGAAAATTGTATGAAATTCAAATTTTAATGTTAATAAGTTTTATTAAAACATTGCCAAGTTTATTCACCTAAATATTATCTATGATTATTTTTCCACTATAACAGTAATGTGGAATAATTGTAAAGATTGTAAGATCCACAAAATCTAAAACATTTATTATCTGGTCCTTTACAAGAATTTGTTGATCTGTGCAGTAGAAGTAAGAGTGAAATCAGAATAAATCAGCCCTAATAAGCTTGAAAATAAACTTCACCAGGACCAATATGATCTTCCAGAATACAGTGTAACCCTCATTTAAAAGAGAGAACATTATTGAGAAACTCTATAATCTTTTACACATAATGTAATGTCTATTATCTAAAGTAGATTTAAAGGTCTATTAAAAAAAAACTATGAAGTGACCAAAAGCCAAAAAATATATATAAACGGAAACACAAATTCATGAAGTCATGAAATTTAAAAAAATCTATGACTAATGGAGTCAAGAAAACAGAGGAAAAGACAAAGAATCTTAACACAGATCCGGATTCTAAAGGACACAAAATCAAATGAAAATTCTAGAATCTGAAAAGACTACAACTAAAATTAAGAACTAAAAATACAGGATTAGTAGCAGCAGGGTGGACATAAAAGAAGAAAGGAGAAATAACTAGAAAGCAGAATCAGTGATAAAGCACAAATGGGAGAAAAGTTAAAAAAAAAAAAAAAAGCAAAAGAGCCATGCTGGAAACCTGTAATTATTCATAATTTATAGTCCCAGAGGTAAAGGAGAGAAGTAATAAGAAAGAAGAATATTAAAAAGAATTCTTTACCATTGACAAAGGGCATATAACTACATTTCAAAAATCTCTACAAACCTCAAACACATTACAGTCAGTCTACTGAAAACCAAATAGAAAGAGAAAAGCTTCAGAGAAAGAAAACATACTGCTTTCAAAGGAGAAAAATAAGATGGCTGATGAATTTTCAATAAAAACACAGTGACATCTTTAAAGTATTGTAAGGAACTTGGCTATGAGCAAGATACCAGCGGAGTACGAGACATAAATTTCGTGGGGCCCCATGAATTCAGCTAGATAGTTATCAAACCATTCTGAATATCTACAAACTCAACAGGAGATCAAAGAGAAGAATAGCAGCAATTCTATGAACAGAAAAGCGACCACTTTCTGGAAGGTAGGATGAATGGAGAAGTGAATCCGAGACAATATACAGTAAGATAGACCGCAGGAGGAGGGAGCCTTCAGCAGCTGGCTATTGGCAAGTGATAGAGCAACAGAGCACAAAATCATAACTTTTAGAAGCCTGCTCCACTCAGGGACATCATCTCAGTGGCTAAGTGTGTGGGGGGTGGGGGGGAGTGATTGTGTATAACCCTCACTGGGGCAGTGTGGTCTCAAGACCCTGGGGGTCACAGAAGGACATGGAAGAGGTCCCAGGAATCAGAGTGGGGAGGCCTGCTGCAACAAGAGAGCCAAAGAGTGGGTTCTTAGCTCGGGGTTGTGATAAACCATAATACCCAGCACAGCTGGACCACTGCTCCTAGAGCAAGGACCCAACAGGCAGCAGATCCATGGAGACTCCCCTTCCTCCCCCAGGAAAAGTGGCATGGAAGTGGACCACAGGAATCTGCTGTGTTTGGAAACTCCAAACAGGGCAATGTGCCAGAAACAGAAGGACTCAGTTGCAGATTGGGTGAGCACAGAGTGTGGCAAGAGACCAGGGAAACAGGAGTAAATGACTGCTTTTCTCTAAGGACTCACTGACGAGTGGGGCACTGAGCTCTCAGCTCCTCTGGGGCAAGAGATTATTAGGAGGCAACTATTTTCATTCTTGTCCACTAAAGCTGTATGGAAAGTGTTTAGGGAACAAAAGCTACCAAGAGCAAACCCAGCAGATTACTTAGTCTGGCCCCTGGCAAGGGTAGTGCAATTCCACCTGGGACAAAGACATTTGAGAGTCACTGCAACAGGATCCTCCCCCAGATGATCAGTAAGAACATGCAGTCAAGACCAAGTTCACGGACCAATGAAACAAAAACCCCCAGGATTAGGGGAATACAGCACATAGAATTCTCGGCTTTTTTTCCATGATTCTTTAGTTTTCAAAGTTAATTTTTAAAATTTTCTTTTTTTTTGGTATTTCTTTTTTTTTAAATTTTGCTTCTTTCCTTTTTCAACTATCTTATCACTTCCTATTTAAAATCCTTATTTTCATTTTTACAGTAATATTCTAACCCTTGATTATACTTAACTTTATTTGTGTCTGTGTATAAATATTTCCTTAAAGAAGGAAAAATATATATATATATATATTATTTCTTTAAAATTTCTTTAAAATCTTGTGATGTAGGTTCTTCTAAAAGACCAAAATATGGGTGCCTGGGTGGCTCAGTGGGTTAAAGCCTCTGCCTTCAGCTCAGGTCATGATCTCGGGGTCCTGGGATCGAGGCCCGCATTGGGCTCTCTGCTCGGCAGGGAGCCTGCTTCCTCCTCTCTCTCTGCCTGCCTGCCCCTCTGCCTACTTGTGATCTCTCTGTCAAATAAATAAAATCTTTAAAAAAAAAAGACCAAAATATACCCTAAATCTAATGCAGGGCTTTGTTCTATTCTCCATCTTGATTATATTCTTTCTTTTTTTATATATTTTTTAAAAATTTCCTTCCTTCTTTTTTCAACCAATTTTTTATCAATTCCTTTCTTAAAATCTCTTTTTTCATTTTTACATTCATATTCCATCCCTTCATATATTTACCACTACATAAAAATATATATGTCTTTCTTTCTTCAAAATTTTAGGAGACAGTTTCTTCTAACAGATCAAAACACACTCAAAGTCAAGTGTGTTCTATTCACCAGCCCAATCATATACTTTTTTTCTTTTATTCTCTCCCTGGCTTTGGGTCTCTTCTGGTGTGTTTGGTGTATATTTTTCTGAGGTTGTTGTTACCGTTTTAGCATTTTGTTCTCTCATTCATCTATTCTTCTCTGGAAAAAATGACAAAATGGAAAAACTCACCTCAAAAAAAACCCCACAAAAGGCAGCACTAATAAAGAGGGACATTATAGGGACCTATAGGAACCTAATAGACATTAGTAAGATATAAGAACTAGAGTTCAGAATGATGACTATAAAGATACTAGCTGTGGGCGCCTGGGTGGCTCAGTGGGTTAATGCCTCTGCTGTCAGCTCAGGTCATGATCTCAGGGTCCTGGGATCGAGGCCCGCATCGGGCTCTCTGCTCAGCAGGGAGCCTGCTTCCTCCTCTCTCTGCCTGCCTCTCTGCCTACTTGTGAGCTCTCTCTGTGTCAAATAAATAAATGAAATCTTTAAAAAAAAAAAGATACTAGCTGCAATTGAAAAAAGTGCAATATCTACAATATACTAAAGAATCCCTTTCAGGGGAAATAAAATCTAGCTAAGCTGAAATCAAAACAGCTATTAATGAGGTACAATAAAAAATGGAAGCTGTAACTGCTAGCATAAGTGAGGCAGAAGAGAAAATTACTGATACAGAAGACCGAATGATGGAGAATAAAGAAGCTGAAAAAAAGAGAGATAAACAACTACTGGATAACAAGGGGAGAATTCAAGAGATAGGTGATACCATAAGATGAAGCAATATTAGAATAATTGAGATCCCAGGAAAAGAAGAAAGAGAGAGGCGCAGAAGGTATACTGGAGCAAATTACAGTGCAAAACTTCCCTAATTTGGAGAAGGAAACAGGCATCAACATCAAGGAGGCACAGAGAACCCCCCTCAAAATCAATAAAAACAGGTCAACACTCCATCATCTAATAGTAAAACTTACAAGTCTTGGAGACAAAGAGAAAATCCTCAAACCAGCTCAGGACAAGGGGTTTGTAACCCACAGAAGTAGAAACATTAGATTGGCAGCAGACCTAGCCACAGAGAGCTTGCAGGCCAGAAAGCAATGGCATGATATATTCAGGGAACTAGATGAGAAAAATATGCAGCTAAGAATACATTATATCTATGTAGGCTTCACTGAAAAATAGAAAAGAGACATTAAAAGCTCCAGGACAAACAAAAATGAAAAGAATCTGTAATCACCAAACCAGCGCTATATTGAGAGGTCGTCTAAGCAAAGGGAGAGCCTAAAAGTAACATACACCAGAAAGAACAGAGGTAATAAACAGTAACAGTCACTACGTAGGAAATAAGATGACACTAAATTCATATGTTTCAATACTTACCCTGAATGTAAAGGGGCTAAATGCCCCAATCAAAAGACAAAGGGGGGGAAAAAAGACAAAGGGTACCACATAGGATAAAAAAAACAAGACCCATAAGTATACTGTCTTCAAGAAACTCATTTTAGACCCCAAGCACAACTCCAGTTCTAAAGTGAGGTGGTGGAAAACAATTTACCATGCTAATGGGCATCAAAAGAAAGCTGGGATGGCAATCCTTATATCATATATATTACATTTTAAAACAAAGAGTACAATAAGAGATGATAAAGGACACTTTATCATACATAAAGGGTCTGTCCAACAAGAATATCTAACAATTTCAAATATCTATGCCCCTAACATAGAAGCAGTCAATTATAAAGGCCAATTAATAACAAAAACAAAGAAACACATCAACAATAATACAATAATAGTAGGGATTTAACACCCCATCACTGAAAACTACAGATCATCTAAGTAAAAGATCAACAAAAGAATAAATGGGTCAAGCAGGAAGTTAAAGAAGAATTTAAAAAATTCATGTAAACAAATAAAAATGGAAACACAACTGTTCAAAATCTTTGGGACACAGCAAAGGTGGTCCTGAGAAGTACATAGCAATCAAGCCTTTCTTAAGAAACAAGAAAGGTCTCAAGTATATAACCTAAGCCTACACCTAAAGGATCTGGAGAAAGAACAACAAAAATGAAAAAGGAGAGATCACAAACAACATCAAAGAAATAAAACAACTAGAAGAACGTATTATGAGCAAATATACACCAGCAAATTGGACAATCTGGAAGAAATGGCTGCATTCCTAGAGACATATAAACTACCAAAACCAGGAAGAAATAGAAAACCTGAACAGACCCATAACCAGGAAGGAGATTGAAGCAGTCATCAAAAATTTCCCAACACACAAGAGTCTGGGGCAAAAGGGCTTCTTCTTTAAGAAGAATTAATACCTATTCTCCTGAAGCTGTTCCAAAAAATAGAAATGGAAGGAAAACTTCCAATCTCATTTCATGAGGCCAGCATTACCTTGATCCCAAAACCTCACAAAACCCCATCAAAAAGGTGAATCCCAAACCAATATTGATGAACACGGATGCAAAAATTTTCACCACAATATAAGTCAGTAGGATCCAACAGTACATTAAAAGGATTATTTACCATGACCAAGTGGGATTTATTCCTGGGCTGTAAGTTTGGTTCAACATCTCCAAATCAATCAATATGATACATTAATAAAAGAAAGAACAAAAAAAAAAAGAAAGAAAGAACGAGAACCATATGATCCACTCAATAGATGCTGAAAAGGCATTTGACAAAGTACAGCATCCTTTCTTGATCAAAACTCTTCACAATGTAGGGATGGAGGGTACTTACTCAATATTAACAAAGCCATCTATGAAGAACCCACAGCGAATACCATTCTCAATGGGGAAAAACTGAGACCTTTTCCCATAAGGACAGGAACACGGCAGGGATGTCCACTAGCATGACTGCTATTCAACATACTATTGGAAGTCCTAGCCTCAGCAATCAGACAGCAGAAAGAAATAAAAGGCATCCGAATCAGCAAAGAAGTTAAACTCTCACTCTTTGCAGATGATATGATACTTTATGTGGAAAACCCAAAAGACTCCACTCCAAAACTGGTAGAACCCACACAGGAATTCAGCCAAGTGTCAGGATATAAAAGCAATGCACAGAAATCAGTTGCATATCTACACACCAAAAGCAAGACAGAAGAAAGAGGAATTAAGGATCGATCCCATTTACAATTGCACCCAAAACTATAAGATACCTAGGGATAAACCTAACCAAAGAGCCAAAAAATCTGTACTCAGAAAACTATAAAGTACTCAGGAAAGCAACTGAGGAAGTCTCTATGGTCAACTCATCTTTGACAAAACTAGAAAGAATGTCCAGTGGAAAAAAAGACAGTCTCTTCAACAAATGGTGTTGGGAAAATTGGACAGCCACATGCAGAAGAATGAAATTGGACCATTTCCTTACACCCCACTCAAAAATAGTCTCAAAATGGATGAAAGACCTCAATGTGAGACAGGAATCCATCAAAATCCTTAAGGAGAACACAGGCAGCAACCTCAGATCTCAGCCACAGCAACTTCTTCCTAGAAACATCGCCAAAGGCAAGGGAAGCAGGGAAAGAAATGAACTATTGGGATTTCATCAAGATCAAAAGGTTTTGCACAGCAAAGGAAACAGTCAACAAAACCAAAAGACAACTGACAGAATGGGAGTAGAGGGGGCGCCTGGGTGGCTCAGTTGGTTGAGCAACTGCCTTCGGCTCAGGTCATGATCCCAGAGACCCTGGATCAAGTCCCACATCGGGCTCCCTGCTCAGCGGGAAGCCTGCTTCTCCCTCTCTCACTCCCCCTGCTTGTGTTCCCTCTCTGGCTGTGTTTCTCTCTGTCAAATAAATAAAAAATCTTTAAAAAAAAAAAAAAAAAAAAAAAAAAAAAAAAAAAAAAAAAAAAAAAAAAAAAAAAAAAAAAAAAAAAAAAAAAAAAAAGAATGGGAGTAGATATTTGCAAATGACATATCAGATAAAGAGCTAGTATCCAAAATCTATAAATAACTCATCAAACTCAACATCAAAAGAATAATCCAATCAAGAAATGGGCAGAAGACACAAACAAACATTTCTCCAAAGAAGACCACCAAATAGCCAAGAGACACATGAAAAAGTACTCAACATCACTGGGCATCAGGGAAATAAAAATCGAAACCACAGTGAGATACCACCTCACCGCAGTCAGAATGGCTAAAATTAACAAGTCAGGAAACAACAGATGTTGGAATGGATGCAGAGAAAGGGAAGCCCTCCTACACTGTTGGTGGGAATGTAAGCTGGTGGAGCTGCTCTGGAAAACAGTATGGAGATTCCTCAAAAAGGTGAAAATAGAGCCACCCTATGACCCAGAAATCGCAATAGTGAGTATTTACCCTAAAGCTACAAATGTAGTAATCCGAAGGGACACCTGAATGTTTATAGTAGCAGTGCCCACAATAGGGAAACAATGGAAAGAGCCTCAATGTCCATCAACAGATGAATGGATAAAGAAGAGGTGGTATATATATATACAAAATGGAATATTATGCAGCCATCAAAAAGAATAAAATCCTGCCATTTGCAATGACATGGACGGAAGTGGAGGGTATTATGCTGAACGAAATAAGTCAGAGAAAGACAGTTTTCATATGATCTCTCACATATGAGGAATTAGAGAGTCAGAGTGGGGGTTGTGGAGGGTAGGAAGGGAAAAAATGAAACAAGATGAGCCGGGGAGGAAGACAAACCATAAGAGACTCTTAATCTGGGGTGTGGGGGAAAGGGATAGGGTGGCTGGGTTATGGAAAAAATAAAAATTAGAAATAAATAAATAGGTGGCACCTGGGTGGCTCAGTTGGTTGAGCGACTGCCTTCAGCTCAGGTCATGATCCCGGAGACCCGGGAACGAGCCCCACATCGGGCTGCCTTCTCGGCGGGAAGCCTACTTCTCCCTCTCTCACTCCCCCTGCTTGTGTTCCCTCTCTCACTGTTTCTCGCTGTCAAATAAATAAAATCTTTAAAAAACAAACAAACAAACAAACAAATAAATAAATAAATAAACTGTTGTAAGATTCTTGCTTTCTTTAGAAAATATTAAAAGCATTAACCTAAGGCAAACTATAGTAACCATAGGATATATATCTTAATTTCTAGGTTCCCAACCATAATAATAATAAAATAATTTATAACTAAATGACAAATATATAAAAAAACTGGCAAAATAAAAAATATACTGGTAATAAAAAAATATAGTCGAGAAGCACAAAGGATGAAGAAACACAGGAGAAAAAAGAAATAACAAGATGACAGAATTTAAAACCAAGTGTTTTACAGCTGCATTAAATACCAATGGAGTAAATCCAATTTAAACAAAAAGAACATCAAAGTGAATTTTTTTTCTAGAAAAAAAAAGGTGGGAGTTGGGGTGGGAGTTTGAGAGGGGCAGAGAGAGACAGAGAGAGAATGTCATGCAGGCTCCAAGCTCAGTACAGAGTCCAACACTGGGCTCAATCTCACAACCCTGAGATCATGACCTGAGCCAAAATCAGGAGTCAGATGCTTAATGAACTAAGCCACCCAGTGCTTATCAAATTGGATTTTTTAAATCTATACTACAAAAGACCCATATTAAATAAAAATTAACAGCAAGGCTGACTATAAAGGAAAACCACCAAAGGTTTGGAAATTAATCAGCAAATTTATAAATCCCTCCTGAGTCAAAGAGGACGCATCATTCTTTCTAATTTCAAAATATATTAAAAAGCTACAGTAATCAAAAAAGCATAGTGTTAGCATAAACACAAATATTCAGACTAATGGAACAGAATAGAGATCCCAAAAATAAATTCACCCATTTGCAGAACACACAATGGGGAAACAATAGTCTCTACAATAAACAGTGCTGGGATAACTAGATATCCACATGAAATTGGAGCTTTATCTTACTATACACACAAAAACCAACCCAAACTGGATTAAAACTTAACCATAACCAAAACATGTAAAATTTGTAGAAGAAAACAGGGGAAAACCTCTTTACTTGGATCTGGGAAATGATTTCTTGGATATGACACCTAAAGCATAGGCAACAAAAGCAAAAATAGACAGGTCAGAGTACATTAAACTAAAAATATTCTGTGCAAAAAAAGAAATAATTAACAGAGTGAAGAGACAGCCTACAGAATGGGAGAAAATATTTTGCAAATATATATCCAGTAAGGGGTCAATGTCTAAAATATATAAGAAACTCAGACAACTAAAACGCAAAAACCACAATCCAATTAAAAAATGGGCAAGGGACCTGAGCAGACATTTCTCCAAAAACATACTAAAAGTACATAACATCATTGATAATTGGTGAAATACAAATCAAAAACACAATGGGATATCATTTCATACCTGTTTTAATGGCTATTGTCATAATGGCAAAAGATAGTGCTGGAGGGATGCAGAGAAGAAGAAAACCTTCCTGTACAATGTTGGTAGAAATGTAAATTGGTATACCCCCCAAAAAAACAATATGGAGATTCCTCAAAAAGTATGATCTAGCAATCCTACATAGGAGTATGTATCCAAAAGGAAATGAAATCAACATATCAAAGAAATATCGGCATTTTCAGGTTCACTGCAGTATTATTCACATAAGCCAAGATACGGGAACAACCCTAAGTGCCCATCACAGAAGACTGACTAAATAAAATAGGCATCTATATATACAATGAAATGTCATTCAGCCTTAACAAAGAAAGAAATCATACAATATACAGTAACATGAATAAACCTGGAGGAAATTATCCTAAGTGAAATAAACCAGACACAGATGGACAAATATGCATGGTCTTATTATTTATGGATTATAAAACAGTCAAAATCATAAAAACAAAGAGTGCAATGGTGATTGCGAGAGGCTGTGAGGAAGGAGAATTAGGAAAATGATGGTCAAGGAGTATGAAGTTTCAGTTCTGCAACATGGATAAGTTCTGGAGATCAAATGTACAGTAATGTGAACATAGTCAATAATACTGTTTTATGTATTTGCAATTTTCTAACAAGGTAGATTGTAAGTGTTCTTATCATGAAAAGAAAAAACAAGAAAAGGGTAATTATGTGAGGTGATGGATATGTGAACTAGTTTAATTGTGGTAGTTATTTCACAATATTTATGTATACCAAAACATCAAGTTGTACACCTTATTTATTTATTTATTTATTTATTTATTTATTTATTTATTATTACTAGAATTTTTTTTTCCAGTGTTACAAGATTCATTCCCCATTCCCCACACCCACTGCTCCAGGCTTTAGGTTTTCCCAGTACCCACCACCAGGCTCTCCCATCCCTCCACCCCCTCCATCCAAGTCCCTCAGTTTGTTTCTCTGTCCAAAGTCTCTGTTGTTTTGTTTCCCTCCCTGGATTACCCTAGTTCCCATTTACTTTCCTTCTCCCACTGTCCTCCAGGTTACCCCTTAAGCACCATAAATAACTGAAACCATGCGATACTTGACTTTCTCTTCTTGGCTTATTTCACTCAGCATAATCTCTTCCACTCCAGTCCATGTTGCTACAAACGTTGGATATTCATCCTTTCTGATGAAGGCATAGTATTCCATTGTATATATGTACCACATCTTTATCCATTCATCTGTTGATGGGCACCTTGGCTCTTTCCACAGTTTGGTGATTGTGGCCATTGCTGCGATGAACATTGGGGTGCATATGGCCCTTCTTTTCACTACATTTGTATATTTGGGGTAAATGCCCAGTAGTGCAATTGCAGGGTCATAGGGTAGCTCTATCTTTAATTTTTTAAGGAATCGCCACACTGTTTTCCAAAGCGGCTGCACCAGTTTACATTCCCACCAACAGTGTAAGAGGGTTCCCCTTTCTCCGCAGCCTCTCCAACACTTGTTGTTTTCTGTCTTGTTAATTTTGGCTATTCTGAATGGTGTAAGGTGGTATCTTAGAGTGGTTTTGATTTGAATTTCCCTGATAGCTAGTGACGCTGAACATTTTTTC
>PITA01006427.1:0-100275 GCA_004023965.1 Spilogale gracilis | reverse complement strand
CTGTTCCTAGGAAAAAATCCATTTAGGGAGGAGGGTACATGAAGATGTTCAACAGAATTATTTCACCATTCTCCTACTGTTTCCTTTATTCCTACAGGTAAACTGAAATAATACAAAATTATTCAGTGCCTCTTTCCTTAATGAATGGGGCAATTACTTATGTGTTACAATCAGTAGAACAGTAATAATATGTATAGTAGAAAACATTTACTGAGATTTCTATGTGCCAGGCACTGTGCTAACAGCTTTCAAAGAATTATCCATATGACGTGATCCTCACAGTTATATTAGATACCATTTTTATAAAACATTTTTATTTTTTGGGCGTCTGGGTTGCTCAGTGGGTTAAAGCCTCTGCCTTCAGCTCAGGTCATGATCTCAGGGTCCTGGGATCGAGGCCCGCATCAGGCTCTCTGTTTGGCAGGGAGCCTGCTTCCTCTTCTCTATCTGCCTGCCTCTCTGTCAAATAAATAAATAAAATCTTTTAAAAAAATTATTTTTTGATATGTTTTTATTTATTCTGTGCACAGCATCTCTTCTTCGATACTAACACATCAATTTTTGTTGTGGGGCTACTTCTCCCCCTTTCTCAATCAATCCATTTGCTTCGGGGGGGGGGGGAAGGTGTGTTAGTTAATAAGGGTTGTAACCAGGCCTAGTGGACATGCCATCATTGTGACCAGAGTGGGGGATGCAGGAATAAACAAGGGCCCCAAAAAGGGTGTCTATCACTAGCAAATAAAAATATAAGATAACAAGTTCAATTTTAATTTTAGATATACAACAAATCATTTCTGAGGGTAAGCACATTCCATGTAATGTTTAGGTCATAATTTTTTTAAAAAATGATCCATTACTTATTTGAAATTCAAATATATTCAAATTTTATATGAAAATTCTACAAGAAGAGATGGTAAGATTCAGGCTAGCACTTATATTGAACCACTGGATGAGAAGCATTTCACATTTTTTCCACAATTGCTAAATTTGTAGAACATATGCCTAGAGTTGTTGGGTGTCATCTTTTGTTCAATTGGGGGAAGTCTGTTTAGGAATGAAGCCTTCAGATTCAAGCAGATACATCATTTTTTTTTTTTTTACATCATTTTAATAATATCACTGCAACTCTTGGATCCATGATGGCTTCTGGACTTTGGATTGGCACAATTCAGAGTTATTGTACCAATATATTCCATTCTTTATTCCTATTTCCTTTTTCTTTTTTCTTTTTTGTGTTTGGAAACATGAGTTTGGTTTATGTCACATAAAACTCAAACATTCTTACCTGAGCTGTCATTATTATTCCTATAAGTAAAGACACAGGTATTCTTTTTCTAGTAGAGTCAAAGTCTCACAGCAAATATGTGGTAGATCTGAGATCTAAAACATGTAAGACTGCATTTCTTTTTTTTCTTTCTTTTCTTTTTTTTTTTAAGTAGGCTCCATGACCAATGTGAGGATCGAGATTCACATGCTCTACTAATTGAGCCAACCAGGCGCCCCACAATCCTACTTCTTAAACAACATTCTAGACTGTCTTGTTAAAAGACAAAGAGTTCTTTAGAAAATTGCTAAGAGTCCTTCAAAAAATACATTTACACAGGCAAACTCAAGGAGAGACACGCTTGAGGAGCCAGACCCCTTCAGGATGACAGAATGGAGAATCCCATAGGTATACACATATGCCTCACATACTTATAGGCAAATTTATACCTCCAAATAACACAGAAGAAACATTCCCTCTTCAATGGGTCAGACTTCCATAAAACCACATTCTTTCACTTCAAACCACTTGGCAGACTTGAAATCCAAGCTCATTAAAAACCAAAACCCAAAACAAAAACCTGTTCACAGTTACAACTATAGAAGAAGATACATCTAAAAATTACACATCTAAAATTTGTTCATGTCACCTTCCCGCATACAGGCAAAGTATACTTTGATGGTGTTGACATATAAGAATTTTAATGATCTTGCCACAGCCTACTGTTCTATCCTTACCTCTTGTCATTCTCTAATCTCACCTGCTGCTGATCCACCACGATGAACTCCTAGAACTTCTGAGTTCTGTCCCTGACCCCGCCTTTTTTTTTTTTTACTTCCATATGGCCTGTGCTGTTCTGTGTATGTACCCAGAATACCCTGCGGGCCTCTTCTCTTTCTCTCATTTGAAAAGGAAACTAATGTATCTCCTGGGAGAAGGCCTTTCTTGAGCTGGTACCACCAGATCATTGCGGAGATAATGTTCTTCTGTTTATGATAGAATTTGAGGACAAGAGCCTCTTTCATGCTGTACTTACCCCCTCATCACCCACTTATGCAGACTTGCTCCTGGAGAGGCCTAGACATGGGCAAGGTGGCTTTCTTGGGCTGAGCGTCACCAACTGTCAAATCTCCTAGCAGCTGAGAGAATAAGGGCCTCCGACCTCAAGGGAGTCTTCAAGTGAGGATTTAAGTGGGGGCAACGGAGCACACAGTGCCCAGTCTGGAAGTTAAAGGGATCTGGAAATAAACTATGCCATCAGAAATCAGACAAAATATTCTATAATTTATAAAAACAAGGGGAACCTTGCTGGCTCAATCAGTAGAACATGTGACTCTTAATCTCAGGGTCGTGAGTTCAAGCCTCACATTTGAAGTAGAGATTACTTGAAAAAAAAATCTCAATATAATAACAAGCATAGTCAACACATGAATTTAAAATTTAAAAAAGTATAAATGATTGCAGTAAATACAGTGTACATACAGTGGTTTCTGTCCGTAATACATCAAAATTACTCCTTATAGCACAAATAAGTATCAAGAAAAATCAATTAACTCTTAGGGTCTCAATAATTTATTAAGTGAGGGGTGCCTGGCTGGCTCAGTCAGTCAAGTGTGTAACTCTTGATCTCAGGGTCATGGCTTTGAGCCCCATATTATGTGTAGAAATTACTTAAAAATAAAATCTTTAAAATAATAATAATAATAACCTAATAAGCTAAAAAGTATCCATAAGCTTCCAAAGAGTAGAACTATTATGAAGCAATTTCAATAATAGAACATGTAATCCCAGCTTTATCAACAGTCTCTTTCAGGGAAACATCAGAAAGAAATATCACTTAAGTTCACATTCCAAAGACAATTAATTTAAAGGAAGCTTTTATAAAAAGAAGTTAATTGTATATTAGAATCATAGTAGCAAGCAGAATTTCTTATAATTTTGTTCCAAACACATCCAGAATCTTAGCCCCAGCATTTATATCTTATATTCCATGAAAAGAAATACTATTTTCTCAGAATGTTTTAGCAATAAATGATACAATATAAAATATAATTAATGTCTGATATAATTCATGTATTACTATTCTAAAAATCACTGTCAAACCTTTCATTTATTCAGTATGTCCTATATAGTAAGCATTTAAAATAATTTTAATTGAATAAAATTCCTTTAAAACCCAATGCCACAGGGGCGCCTGGGTGGCTCAGTTGGTTAAGCAACTGCCTTCGGCTCAGGTCATGATCCCGGAGACCCGGGATCGAGCCCCACATCAGGCTCCCTGCTCGGCAGGAAGCCTGCTTCTCCCTCTCTCACTCCCTCTGCTTGTGTTCCCTCTCTGGCTGTGTTTCTCTCTGTCAAATAAATAAAATATTAAAAAAAAAACAAAAAACAAAAAACCAATGCCACAGTCTTTTAATTACATTATCCTTCTTCTTCACCATGAATTCTTCTTTTATGCCAAAATCACGTCAAAAGCAACCATTTTCTTAAAGCACTAAAACCCAAAATTTCCTTCACCTAAAAATAAGTTTCTGGCAGTGTCTCGTGGTGCAGTTGGTTAAGCTGCAACTCGATTTCAACTCAAGTCATCTCAGGGTCCTGGAATCAAGTCGCCACATCACATCAGCCTCTATACTCGGCAGAGTTGGCTTGAGATTCTCTCTCCCTCTCTCTCTCCTGATCAGGCTCGCACGCGCTCGCGCTCTCTCTCTCTCTCTCTCTCTCTCTCAAATAAATAAATAAATAAATCATTTTTAAAAGTTTTTTTCTGATTAATACTACTACAATTTTTACATCTTTTCTCTATAATCAGTTACATTTACATATTTACTAATATGTAATCCAAAATCACGTACAAGATAAACATACCCTAGGTCGAATTTAATCAGACATAAAAATAACAAACAACAAATCTTAATTTTGTCTTCCATAAAAATCAGTCAGCCATTTTTGCCTCAAATTGAGATTTTTCAGCTTAATGGAGAACTTTCTCACTTAAATCAGAGGTTACTTGGACATATTGACTAACCGGGAAACTATCCTTAAGATGAAGAGATATTATACCATCACCTTCAAAAAGTAGACCTTTCAGGGCACCTAGGTGGCTCAGGAGGTTAAGCATCTGCCTTCAGCTCATGTCATAAGCCTGGGGTCCTGGGGTTGAGCCACTTGTCAGCGAGGGGGGATGGTCCCCATCCATCGGACAGTCTGCTTGTCCCTCTCCCTCTGCCACTCCTTCCCCATTTATGTGCTCTTTTTGTCATTCTGCTTCTCAAACAAATTCTTATAAAAATTTTTTTAAAATGTTTTTAAGTTGACCTTTCTATGCTATAGAGTTATATATAGTGTCAAATATACTTAATCATACTACCTATAGAGCTTTGGACATAGGCATGAGCAGTTCTTAAAGCATATCAAATGAATGCTGTGTTTGAAATAATTTTTCATAAACAGTATGTCAGCTCAGGACCAATTTGAGGAGATGTTCCCAGGTCTAGAATAATCGAATAGAAACCTCAGGAGGAAACCACAGAGTCCACCAAAATGGAGATGAGCAAACTATTTCTAGTCTTGAACATAGGCAAGTCATTGCAAAGCACTGATGTCCTCGTTTGGGTCTAGCATATTTTAAAAGTAATAGATAGGGTTTTTCCCTTTTATTCTCCTGACATGCACACCTCTTTTTGTTTCCAAATATTCCTTATATTGCTTAAATTTCTCAGCACACAAAGCAAATTTTTCAGACAGACTAATAACAGTAGACTATGAAGCAGTTTATCAAAATCAATTTGGTTTGCTACATATTCATGAGATATTTCATTGTAAACATTCTGAACTTCCCTTCTGAAATTAAACTACTGATTTATTCTTCCTTCCATGAAACATTCTGGAACTTAGAGCATCACAATAAGACAATTTATTCCTAAGAATGGCTTCTCTTTTGTCAAATACTTTAGCTATGCAAAGACCAGACTTCTGGCAAAATCAAGTCAGAGTACAATGAATCCAAAAGTAAGCAAAAGGAGATGATGCTCCAAATAGAGAAAAATGTCCATAAACAGGCAACTAAATGGGGCGCCTGGGTGGCTCAGTCAATTAAGCATCTGACTCTTGATTTCGGCTCAGATTATAATCGCAGGATCCTGAGATCCAGGAGTGGAGAATATTTAAGATTCTCTCGCGCTCTCTCTCCCTCTGCCCCTACCACTCCTTGCTCACTGTACTCTCTCTTATAGCATCCCCAATTTCAGTTATTTTGAGATTCAAGTAATTAAGCAATACTGTAATCATATTAGAAAACAGTAATTCTTTTTCTGTCATCTAATCAACAATAGCAATGTAAAAAAATAAACAGCAATTCAAAAACCAATAAGAAATATTTTACCTCTTATAGAATAAAAGTACAGACTTCTGAAATTTAAAAAAAAAGAACAAAAGAAAACAAGCAACTAAAAAACTAGTAAATAAATCTAATGAACAAAAACCAAAACAAAGCAAATAAATAGCTATGGACTCAAAACCTCTTCATCTTCAAACCGGCTATAAACGTAAAAGAGTAGCACTAAAAGTTTAGGTAACTGAAATATGGAAGGAAGGGAAGGGAAGGGAAGGGAAGGGAAGGGAAGGGAAGGGAAGGGAAGGGAAGGGAAGGGAAGGGAAGGGAAGGGAAGGGGAAAGGGGAAGGGGAAAGAGGAAAGAGGAAAGAGGAAAGAAAGAAAGGGAGATAAAAAGAATTCTGGGGAATTCAACAACTACAAACTATACTACAAAGATGGTGTTAAAGACATTTTAAGTTATATTATATGATATCCTTTTTATGACAAACCAGTGGAGAATTAGCTCATAGTTTTCCTATATAAAGTGTGATCTCCCTTCTCTTCATAATGTCTGACTTTCTCCATTAACCACAGAAGTTCACATTCTTTTATTCATATCACCCACCTGACAGATCTAGCTTGTGAGTGATTTTTATTTTATTCCTCTCAACCACCTCTTGCCCATTTAAACAATATACTTTGAATTCATCTCAAGTCATACACATAAGATGACAGCATTCTGAAGCTGTAAGATCCAAACCAGGAAGCTAATCAGAACATGTAAAAACCAAGATTTGTACTTCCCATTACATTTACATCTGTTACATTTTGTTTTCTTGTTTTGTTTTGTTTTGTAAATATCAGGAAAAAGACTGTGTCTTTGACATAAAGAACTTGCATAGCCAGATGCAAATAAACTAGATATATTTCCAAATTCAACCAAAATACTATTCAAAAACAATTAAATGGAGGCAGGAAATTCCACTTGAGGATATAGATGCGTTTACAATAGTCTTACTGCAGCTATTAGATTACTGCAAGATCTGCCGAGTTATGGTGGAGTTTTCACACACATACACACACACAAAAAAAAGTGGTTTTTTTTTTAAGATTTTATTTATTTATTTGACAGAGAGATTACAAGTAGGCAGAGAGGCAGGCAGAGAAACAGGAGGAAGCAGGCTCCCTGCTGAGCAGAGAGCCCAAATTGGGCCTCGATCCCAGGACCCTGGGATCATGACCTGAGCCGAAGGCAGGGGTTTAACCCACTGAGCCACCCAGGCGCCCAGAAAAAAGATTTTTATCATGAAACTGACCAGGTATCCATCTCATCAATTTCAAGTAAAAGAAACACAAAAATAAATTTCAAACCTTTAAAATTCAGAATAGTTTCAGGGGCAAACATATCAGAAATCAATCCCTCAGAAAACTTCTAATTCTCTCTTCATCACTGTTGCCATCCTCAGTGTCACTATAGACAACACACATAAATTTCCTTTTCTCCAAACGGCTGAGAAACAGCACAACACACACCCAGCTCGGTCTTATACATGTGCTGCTGTTGGGTAGAAAGTGAGCTATTTTTCTCAAGAAATGTCAGGCTGCTCAAGTGGTTTATTTCTGCCATGAGCCGACTGAAATCTGGAACAGTTACATAGTTTGTTTTTTTTAATTTTTTTTAAAAGATTTTATTTCTTTGACAGAGAGAAACACAGCCAGAGAGGGAACAGAAGCAGGGGAGTGAGAGAGGGAGAAGCAGGCCTCCCGCCGAGCAGGGAGCCCGATGTGGGGCTCGATCCCGGGTCTCCAGGATCATGACCTGAGCCGAAGGCAGCCGCTCAACCAACTGAACCACCCAGGCACCCCATATTTTGTTTTGTTTTGTCTTTAATTTTCTAGATCATGAAAATAAAGAAATCAGCCTATAGACAGGAGAGAGAAGCATGGGCAGCCTACAAGATCTTCATGGGCTCCTCCATTTCAGAACAGCTCCTTTCCTTTCTGTGATGTGGATGATTCATTGTACATTGTAAGCATTTATCAAGGAGATGTTTTTGGAATGTATTTACTTGTAAAATCAAAAAGGTATAACATAAGGAACTTAACAATCGTTTGAGGTAGTTGCCTAATAAATACCTAAAAAATATGAGAAGTGCTTCTGGAGGGCAAAGTCTTAGAAAACAGAGATCTATACAGTCTATAGTCCCATGGATAAAAGTAACATATGTCAAACGTTCATGACTTAGTTAAAAAGTAATTGCTAGCTTTATTATTGTCAATCATATTAGAATACAGCATATTTCACAAAATGATTTTATAGATATTTTTAATTTGGAAAAGAGCAAATGTACTTACAAGAATACGTATTCAAGAGAACATGTACGTAGGAGAAGACATACTTACATTTTTTTTTCATTATTTCTGTAGGGCTTAAATGAAGGCATCATGATCCCTTCCATGTCAAAAATTACATTTCCAATAGTAATAGAAAGTCATAGATTTTGAGCTATTCAATATTTTTGCTGTTTATGTGTGAGTTTTTTAAGATTTTTTTTAAAGATTGTCTTAAGATTTTCTTTATATGTTTGAAAGAGAGAAAGAGAGAGAGAGAGAGAGAGAGAGAGAGAGAGAGAGTCAGAGAGAACACAAGAAGGGGCAGAGGAAGAGGCAGGCTCCCCACTGAGCAGGGAGGCTGACATGGGGGTTGATCCCACAACCCTCGGAGCCATCCAGGTTCCCCTATGTGTGGCTTTTAACATCCAACAATTAAGATTATCCACTATGTATGGTATTTATTTTAAATAAAGAATTGTAGCTAAAAGTCTAGGTGACGTTAAGTTAGGTTTTAGTATTTTAGAAATATTTTCAAGGAAAGTCATTTTCTGGGGCACCTGGGTGGCTCATTCAGTTAAGTATCTGCCTTCAGCTCAGATCAGGATCTCAGGGTCCTGGGATCAAGTCCTGCATAGGTCTCCTTGCTCAGTGGGGAAACTGCTTCTCTCTCTGCCTCTCTCTCAGGAAAATAAATACATAAAAAACTTATTCTTTAAAAGTAAGTCATTTTCTTTGGATAAAAAAAAGACATTTTTATAGTTTTCCCACTATAAATGTTGATAAACAAGAAAATGGTCAGAAAAATTAACAGTAATTTTAAATCTATTTATCCTTAAATAAAAATTACAAACTTGATCCTTAAATTCCAACTATATTTGAGTTACAAAAATACCTAGGCAACTTTCTCAACTATGCCTGTGGTTTAATTACATCCTGTTCTGATTTAAACATTTAAAAATCAATAGTAAAGAAACCTACGAGGGTGCCTGGGTGGCTCAGTACATTAAAGCCTCTGCCTTTGGCTCAGGTCATGATCTCAGGGTCCTGGGATCAAAGCCCGGAATCCTGCTCTCTGCTCAGCAGGGAGCCTGATTCCTCCTCTCTCTCTCTGCCTGCTTCTCTGCCTACTTGTGATCTCTCTCTCTCTCTCTCTGTCAAATAAATAAATAAAATCTTTAAAAAAACTTTTTTGAAAAAAGAAACCTACGAACGAACACAAGATCCATGCAAAAATACTTTAGACAATGAAGAAAATTCGCAATGTTGCCTATGGATTTTCATATGTAGAATCTTTATGAGATGATTATAATTTTTCCTTTTCATGACATACAGATTATTGTAGGTTTGTTAACTGGTGTCTTCTTCAAAATCAGAAAGCGTGGGGGACTCCTGGGTGGCTCAGTCAGTTAAGCGTCCGATCTTGGTTTCAACTCAGGTCATGACCTCAGGGTTGTAGATGTAGTCACGCGTTTGGCTCAGTGCTCAGCATGGAGTCTGCTGGAGATTCTCTGCCTCTCCCTCCCCCTCTTCTGTCCCCTTGCTCACATTCCTTCACACACACTCTCTCTCTCTCTAAATCAATCAATAAATAAAATCTGGAGGAAAAAAAATACAAAGCCTGGCTTTTGAGAATGGCAGAAGTCAGTCATGAATGAAAAGTCTATATAAGCCCATCAGTCAGTCTGGGTGTCTGTTTATTATAAATTATCCCAGATAGGTGTACATATACCTCTAACTGTAGTCAGATACACCTGTGACTACATTCAATGGGTTTCCATACTGAAGAATGAAGACTTTTTTACTCCGTGGTCAAGTCAACTTTTCAATTGTGTCCAACTTTAACAGAAGCAATGAGCTATCACAAATACATTCTCCCATCTGAAGACTTCCCCGGCATCCTCAAGATACATAAACGCTTACTACTCATCGTCTTCTAACTTAAATCTTTTCCTTTGATATAGGTTATTATCATTATATATAGGTTTGATATGGGTTATTACACAGCTAACCTCTTGTGAGTAGGTATGTCTTATTCCCTATTTATCCCAAGTACCTAACATAGTACCTGCCACATACTAGGTATTAGACAATAAAATTGTAGTGATTATTTATTCAATAAATAAATACCCAATTAAAAGTTAAAAGCTGTTTCAGGGTTTTCTCTTCTTGTTCCTTTTTGGTTTTGTACTTTCCCTCTAGGGCTTTATTCTAAAATGCTGAATTACTGTTCCTCTTGTTCCAAAATAAGTTTGAATTTTCCTTTTTTTTCCCCTCTTATTTTCAATGCATTGGATCTCAAAACATTAAAAACTGCAAAGCTTCAGCAAAGGGACAGAAGAGCATACAGAAGGAGGAGGATAAAAACAAAAACAAAAAACTCTAAAACCTACTATGCACCCTGTTGTAGATTCTCCTCAATCTGCCATGCTCATAACCTTTTTCCCCGAGGTACCCACTGGCCTGGGATTTATATTATGCGTGCAAAAAGAAAGTTGAAAGCAGCTGGACAGTGACTGATGTGCTGTACTTGTAATTTTTCTTTTCATCTTTTATTTTCAGCTACAGTGAGAGCATCATGCTAGATGTCCACTTCGGTTGCACAACCTTGGGCAAATCATTCCTCTAAATGGCCATAATATTTCCCTTTTCGGGTTGTTGGGTAAATTCAGCAATATGTACATAAAGGCTCATGGCAGGTATTTAATATATGATCAGGCCTTTTCCCACACCTTCACCCATTATCATGCTAGCCCTGAACACCATCTTTTCTAACTTAAAGCACTGCGATCGTTCCTAAATAACCTTCCTCATTCCAGACATGACCCGTGCTCCACACGGTAACCTCGGTGAGGCTTCCTACAATGTAAATCAGATGCATCATCTTGTTTGTTCCATCCAACAGCTCCCTCCACCTGTTAAGGCTGACATGGCATGTGCCACCCACCCAGTGATCTCATCTGTCAGTCTGACATTCCTACCACTGGCATCCAAGTGGATCCTTGAACACGCCAAGCACACGCCAGCTTTGGAGCCTTGCTATCCCTGAAAACCCACTGCCTGGAGCGCTCATCCGTTCACTTTTCCTACATGACTTCAGCTGTCTGCTCCAACATCCCCTTAGCAGCATTAGCAGCCT
Source organism: Spilogale gracilis (assembly GCA_004023965.1). Classification (NCBI taxonomy): domain Eukaryota; kingdom Metazoa; phylum Chordata; class Mammalia; order Carnivora; family Mephitidae; genus Spilogale; species Spilogale gracilis. The sequence continues at coordinate 89,225 of PITA01006427.1, read as the reverse complement.
GTCTCAGCCCAACTCCATCAATGTTTCCTTCACTGTTACTTGTCCAGGATCTAGGGCAGTGGCTGGTACATAGGGATCCCTCAAAACTATTTGCTGAATAAATGAATATCGTATTGGTAATGATTTCTAAAAATTCCCAGGAAGCACACAGAATTATACAATCAGGGGAAAACATTTTTCCTTACCCTAAATTTCAAAATAAAAACAGCTTTTATTACCTCGGTGCTTGTTTACTATACACAAGGCATAAACTCATTTGGTCTTCACACGAAACATAAAATAGAGGTAGAACCATTGCCCCCATTTGGCGAGTGGAAAAGCCGGGGTTCAGCCAGTTACGTCGCTGTAACAGTAAACCACAGTCTGGTTCTGGACTCCGGCATTCTGGGTCCAGAGACTATCTCAATCACAGACTAATTTCCAAAAGGAACTTCCCAACAAAAATACCCTGGTCTCCTCAAAACATTCATTTTCTTGTAGGGTTCATAAAATCATTTTAGATCTACTGTTACTATGTGTCAAATGATTTGTTACAATTCAAAAAGCATTTTTTTCCCGTCATGTTAGGAAGAGTAAGAAATAAGACAGGACCTATTTCTCAGTCAGCCCACACTTGATAGTTCACTTAGGTCTGAGCAGACATAGCTCCCTGTCTTAACAGCAACTGTGGGAACCGGTCCTGTTCATCAATCATGTGGCGGCTGTTCACTTGTCCCCAGGCCACATTTCTCTCCCCATGGCACTCGGGTCGTCCCCTCAGCAGAGAGAAAATGTGCAACGACAGATGTAATTTCTGCTTCTATTTGGAAGTGAAATTCAAACCTAAGTTGGAATGTCCCACTGTTGGAAAACAAATTTAGATCGCTAATGAGACACAAAATTTCTGCTTCATAAAACAATCCAATGTAAAAAGACAGCAACAAAATATCATCACAACAAAATTAATACTGAGAGTTATTCAAAAAGTGTTCTCTTTCTCTCTTAACTTTTCCTATTTTCTCATTAATACATTATATGTTGTCTAAGTGACCTTGTTAACTTTGCTGAGAAAGTGGGTTAAATGTAGAAAACAAACTGACAGAACAAATGGAAGGAACAGTAAGAATTACAAACACAAGTGTTTACGTAACACACATGCTACACTCTCTGCTGATTACGGAATTAAGTCACCATGGACACAGCTAAGAAATAAGGGAAGAAAATGCTAAAAAATGAAGAAACAGGCTTTAATTTTTTTGTCTGCACCTGAAAAAAGTAGCTGAATGACTTATCTCCTCTGAACTTCAAAAAACTCATTATAAAATGAAACAAATTGCTAAGATTTCCCTCAATTCAAGCTCACTGAAGAACAGCGCTGACTCTAAGATTCATGAACCATCTACCAGAATTAGATTCAAGGGTTTCATCAATTTCCAAAAATCATTCACAAAATTTTGTGTATGTATTTTTTTCTATCTCCCACCCATTTTTCAAGGGAATCCATGACTTAACAGGGGTTTAGAAAAAAGACTATTCAATATAATTGGGACAAAAAAGTTGAAATTTGTATATTTTATATGCACACATACACCTATATATGGAAGAACATTGTAAGACATTCAATAAAGCCTTTCTTTTGGGGAAACAGTCATCCTACATAAAAAGGAAAGTTTACCATCTTCTATCAGAGGACAATCTCCAAACTGCTGGCTTTACCAACATGTTTAGTAAACAGACCTGATTCTTATTCTCTTTTAACATGATGGTATTTCTAAAATGGCTTTTAATTGGCTACCTATGCACATTAATTAAGGTTTTCCATGCAAATGGAGACTGGAGATAGGACTAAGGTCTGTAAAGAAAGTAAATGCTAATAAATTATTGTTCGCACATCAAAATAAAACCAATTTCAAAATGTAAAATATGTTAGGAAACCCAACATAATTCTACTCTAACATGGTTTTCATACCAAATATGAAACTATTATTTCTTTAATGTGTCCCAGTTGTTTAGCTGGCTTATGGGCAGTTGGCTCTACTCTCACATCTTCTGCAAAGCACAGGTGAGTAACAGTCTTGTTGATGGCCAACTAACTTTCTTACCAAAGATGCATTGATATTCATTGACTCACGGAAGTGCTTATAGCTGAAAATACTATCATCAACCTGACCCCAGTCACGTCATTTATTGAGGGCTGACTCATACCCTGCTAGGCTTTTGATTTTTCTCATTTGTCCTCACAACAACCCTTCAAGAAGGAGACTGAACTGCATTTTAGATGAGATAAGCAAGTATGACTTCTTTTCTGAGATGAAGGTTCTTCCTATCACCCATTCTTTTCCTTGAAAAGGAAGAACTGATTTAACTTCTCAGGCAGGTGTGCAGGCTCTGAGATACTCTGTCATCCTGCTGGCATATTGGCTCTTCAGAGGGATCGATCAAAAAGCAATTGAGCTACAGGGCCAACGGAGTACGCTTCCTGAGTACAAACAAGGAAGGAACTCACTCAATTATCCATTATATCAGAAATTAGAACAGACCCACAGACCAAAAAAGGCAATTAATATCCTAAAGGAAGAAGAATTATAGGATTCTGAGGCTTAATTCTGTAACTACAGACCTGAAAAGTATCTAGTATTTTGTACCCCTCAATTAAACCGTGAAGAATATGTTTTTATATACTTCATTAGGTACTGAATGTCTTCAACATTCCTCCTAAATGAAGGATCATTTGAGCCAGACACAGTGTTACAGTTTAATTTCCCATATAAAAATTGTCTTAAAAGGTCCTCCCTTTGCATTATATAAAATAGATAAATATTATCATCTTTATTTGTTTATGGACAGTTGACAATTTTATACTACCTTGTTACTTTTTACCTTCTCAAAATCCATGTAATAATTAAAAATATATTCTTTTAAAATCTTGGATACAGAGTAATAAAGTTGAAAGATGTGGCTACAGAGGTCAATATTAGCCTTCAGATAAAAATAGTTGAAAAAGGACTAAAACAGATCCATTCTGCCACTTAGAGAGAAGAAATTTATCAATTCTAAATGAGCTGTGGACCTTTGGCCTAAAAGAACATGGCGTAGGCTAGAAGAAACTGAAAATTGGTCAGCTGAAACTATGGTCATGTTCTTAAAGGACTCACGGAAAGGAGTCAAAAGGGCTTTAAGACCTGAGATATACAAGTGCAACTGATCTTCTGAAAGGAAAAGAAAACAAACTGTATAAATGACAAAGCTGAGAGTTTGCTAGTGATTCTGGGCCAGACTCTAGGATGATGGCTTTGGAGCCCTGAGAAGATAAGAGTCAAATATCAGGTCAGCGATTGGTTAAGCAAGCTATTAAAATCTCTTTCAAGCCTGGAAGTACAGATGTATCCTTAACAGGAACTTGGTTTGGGTTCTTTTGATAAGCATGTTCTTAGAATGATGACGAGAAATTCACGAGATTAGTGCAGTTTAATAAAAATATCACATGAAAGCCTACAGCCTGGTGGTTGAGAACGATTTCTCCAGATTTCATTAGACCAGCTTCCGCTGCTTATTTCAGGTCCATAATCCTTCACCTAAAATCTTGAGACCAGATAGTTTAGAATTTCCTTTCTTTTTTTTTTAACTTTAGGAAGGAACTATGGTGAATAATTTGTATATTATATTAACATTTCCAGCACCTGGTAATCAAACATAGTGGCCTGCCTGAACATTCACACCAAATAGGATAAATAAAGGCCACAGAGAGCCTGACTTCAGTTTAAGTCACATTCTGTCTCTGCAAATAAGGACTCACATACCTCTATTTGTGTAACTTTAGATAAATTATTAAATCCCTATAGGCCAAGTTATTTAATTACTATGAGCTCCAGTTTCCTTGTCTTTAAAAGAAAGATAATCACAGGGGCGCCTGGGTGGCTCAGTTGGTTAAGCAACTGCCTTTGGCTCAGGTCATGATCCCAGAGACCCTGGATCGAGCACTGCATCGGGCTCCCTGCTCGGCGGGAGGCCTGCTTCTCCCTCCCTCACTCCCCTCTCTCGCTTGTGTTCCCTCTCTCGCTGTGTTTCTCTCTGTCAAATAAATAATCTGAAAGAAAGAAAGAAAGAAAGAAAGAGAGAAAGAAAGAAAGAAAAAATCATAGTAACTTCCTCATAGGATGCTTGCCATAATTTTAAGATACCTAAAACATTTCATAGAATACCAGGAACAAACACATAGTCAAACATTATACATAGATATACAGATACAGATATTCATTTTACAACCTTTGCTCTAAACCAGTGGATCGCAAGGTGAACCACACAGTAAAATCACAAGATCTTAAAAAAAAACAACAACAGTACCTGGGCCCCACACCCTATCAATTACATTGGATTCTATGTCTGCTGATAGGGAAGGTACCATGAGCAATGTTCAGTCACATTAAGAACCATTATCCCAAATATATGGTCACAGAGAATCCAGACTTTTGTGTGCATGTAGCATTTAAAGGCTATTTCTGAAAAAACTCACCCTTAAGAAAAGGAATGTCCACTTGTTGAACAAGATATGCCCACCACTTCATATAAATAAAGTGTTTTTTCATTATAAATCCCTTACATAAGTTCAGTAGGTAAGGGCTTAGATTAGTTAAGTAGGTATTTTCTCATACCTGTCACTGTGGGGAGAACTGACGGATCACAGGTCTAGCCCCCCAAATAGAAGCCATCAAGACTTCGATCCAAAGTATACCAAATGTGAGGTTCTGATAGAGCACGCTGCTTTCCTGCAGCCTGCCTATTGCTTCCACTTCCCCATGGCTCTTTCTACTACGACATTGCACAGCCGGACTGCTCAGATTGTACAAACACCGAACTCCGACCCACAGCTTATGAAGCAACCAACTTGGGAAGCCGAACCTCAACTCCGCAGCAACTCGACCAGAACTAACACAACTTCGTTCAAGACTGCCAGCTTCCCGGGTTTTTGTCGGTTTTGTGTTTGTTTGTTGTCACACTGGCTTTTAACTCAGGACAGACCAGACAAAGCCAGTTCCGCTCCCTCAACCTATGACGTAAGACGCCCTGCTTCTCGCCAGCGCGTCGCCAGCCTCGCGATATTCCCGTTCAGCCCAACTGAAGCCTTGCTTGTTTCTCCCTATGCTTTCCCACCCCCTGCCTTACCTCGGAGTCTCTGCCCATTGCAAGCAAGGACAGCCGCTATAGGAAGTTCGGAATAAAGAGCCTCTGTTTCTCGTGCTGGTGGTATGATCTTCATTTATTTCCACAAACAGCATAATAGATGAGGAACATGAATGTTAGGAGGACAGCTCCATCTCCTCTTACATTTTTCCAACTCGTCACTTACTTTGTTAATTTTCATCTAAAATTTTTTTAAATTTTAGATGAAAATTAACAAAGTTGAAGTATAACATGGAAAACTATCCAAGTGTCAAATCAGTGAATTCTCACACACTGAACACGCCTGTGCCATCAGTGTGCAGGTGAAAAAAGTTTATGTAACTATCAGCCCCCAGACACCCTCTTTTGCTGAGTCTCCCCCCCAAAAGAGCAATCTCGATGCTATTAATACCATAGAGCAGCTCTGCTTTATACTTTACTGATGGAATCAGAGAACAGTATCTATATTTGGTGTCCAGCTTCCTTCACACATTATGTTTCAGTTTTCCTTACTTTTGCCTGTTTTCACTGCCATGTGATATTCCTGTGTAATAAATGCACTGCAACTTAAATTCCCATTTTACTACCGATGGGCTTTTGGGTTGTTTCCACCTTGGGGCTATTAAAAATAATGCTGCTTTTGGGTGCCTGGGTGGCTCAGTGGGTTAAAGCCTCTGCCTTCGGCTCAAGGTCATGATCCCAGGACCCCACATTAGGGCTCCCTGCTCTGCAGGGAACCTGCTCTCTGCTCTCTGCCTGCCTCTCTGGCTACTTGTGATCGCGCTCTCTCTCTCTCTCTCTCTCTCTCTCTCTCTCTGTCAAAGAGATAAATAGAAGTCTTTTTTAAAATGCTGCTATGAACAATCTACTGCATGTCTTTCGGCAATTTACATTTTTCTGCTAAGAATGTATCTAACAGTGAAACTGAAGGATCAGAGTATATGCATGGGTTTCACTTTGATAGATACAAAAATTATTCTTTAATAATAATTTTAAAAAATCAAGGTAGGCACGTATTTGTGCTTAACTAAAGGAAGGAATTTATTATCCAAATAGGCACAATGCCAACCTCATATTTTCTATTATGCTAATGTTATTTTTTAAATCATACTTTCCCCAAGGGAGGGGGAACAAACCACAAATATCATGCCAGTTTTACTTCTAGATATATAGGTTATGAGAAATGTGATTTACATCCACTGGAAATATATCTATCTGAGAATACCAGTGTAATAAAAACATCCGTGGCTTTCATTTTGTGTTGTATAAAAAGAGGAAGAAGCTGCTTGCATTTCAGGGAGCCTTGAAATTAAGCAGGACAAACTTCTCACTTATATAAACTGCTTGGGGCAGGGTCCAGGCTAGATCTGTCTTCATATCCCCTACATCCGTACCTCAGGTACATAGGAAGGCTCTGGCTCAATGTTTGTGGAATAAAAGAATCCTCAAAAAGCCATGTCAGCAAATGTTCTCCTTGAAATGTTCTTTTAATGAGGTGGTAGGACAGTTGATAAAATTCATTAAATCTGCCTTCCTACCCCTCCCTTTGTTGTCTGTGCTTCTAGCCCTGGAGCATAGGGCCGAGAACCTGCAGACAGGCCTTGCCCCTCTGTGGGAGACTGGGAAGGGCCTGAACCAGAAAAGAAAGGAAAGTAAATGTTTACTTTTACTCACTATGCCTACACATACCGCTCACCCATGCAGTCACGTAGGTGTTCTCCAACCCTAAGGGCAGATGAAGCAAGATTCTGCGCTCTACCTGGTAAGAGCCAGAGCTGAGCCCCAGAAGGGATAATAGCAAAACACAGGTTAGTCACCAACCCTGGAGGCTTCCAGAAATCAAAGCATATTCATAGTTGTTGCTGCATGAACTGTATTTATAAAATAATTTATATTTACCTTTAAATTGACTAAGACATATTTAGGTCAAATTTCAGTGATCTCTTTTGGAGAGAACCAAACACAGAACTCCAGGGCAAACATTTGAATTTGGCAAGATTTTAATATTCTGCCTTAAAAAAATTACACTGTACAGTAAATAGGAATCAGTGTGCCGGGAAAAATGTTCTTGGTCTAATTAAAAAGTAACTGTTCTTATTTCCATTCTGTACTCTCTCCCTCTCCACCTCACCTTATCCCAAAGGATAATGAAATTATAAGATTAAAGGAACATTAGCACCCCAAATTCTACAGGTTAGTTCAAGAGATATTTACATGTTCCTAATTCTTATGAAGTCCTTGTTCAATCATATAAAAATTATAAAATTAACATTATAAAAATAATAATCATGATATGCAGAGACTTCTTAAATTTTACTTTTTTCCATGAAAACACTGCATACTAAGACAAACACTTAAAAAAATTTTTTTAGAAACAAATTTCTTGTTTTTAGATTATGTAGTACTCTATCCACAAGATAAAGCAGAATTCTAACTACTCTACTACTGTGTGATGTTCAGGCCACGATTTTTTTTATTATTCCACTTTTGTGACATTGCAACCTTTTTTCTAGTTTTCAAATTCTTTCTTGAGGATACATACCCAACAAAAGGAGTTCAACAAGAATGAACGTGCTTATTGTTTCTAAAATAATTTCACCAATTCTACAAATTAAATAGTCACAGAATTAAAATGTAAAACTAAGTAGCAGATGAAATCAGGATACCATCTTCATTTAGTCCATTCTCACAACACATTGAGAAATGCCATCTACACCATAAAGATTTTTTATCTGGCTAATGCACTCATAAAATGATGCATATTTCAAAGTAACAAATGTTCATTTCTTTGTATTGCCAACAAGCCAGAAAACCCATCCATTTCCAACAGCAGACTGAGGTAAGATCTCCATGGAGGAAAAAGAAAAGAAGAAAAAAAAAACTAAACAAAAAACCACCTTTTACTGAAAACACTATCCATTGCCACACCTTATGCTACAGACTCTCTCATGTGTCATCTAATTTAAGGCTGACAATTACAAAGTAACTGCTTCCGTTTTTACAAAATTCAGGGTAAAGCACAAGCCACCTTGTTTCTACTACAACAGCCCAAAAACCTGGAAAGAAATTAAGAAACTAATTACGAAGATGTTTCAGAACCTCTTTCAAGCAATAAGTATTGGAACATGTAAAATCAGTTAGCTAACTTCTTATGACATACAAGTATTTAAGTGGCCATGTAGAAGACAACTTTTTCTTTCCTGACTGAGCTAATTATGGGGGGGGGGGGAACACTTCATAAAACATTTCATAAAACCTATTTTAGGTGAAATAAGGCATTCTAAAGCATCTTAGCGTGAATTCTGCATTGAAGTATGTTTCAAAGCACATTTTTAACCTCGAGAGGTCAATATTTTCATAACATGATCAGTTCTAGAATTTTGTACAGGTGTTTGCAATTTTCTCTTCTAGTTTTACTGTTGAAAATAGTACACATACAGAAAAGTGTATAAATCACAACTTGAATAAGGTAAAAGTTCTCATATGAAGCACTTCAGTCGAAAAGACAGAAATTACTAGCATTCCACAAACGTCCCTTGTGCTCTAACTTCTAACACCAAAGATGAGTTTTGCCTTCACAGACATTTTTTTTTAATCCAGCAAAGCTCTGATAAATTTGTTGTGACCTTTACTGAAGGATTCATTTAATTTCTGCTAGCTATTCATTTCCTCACTGAAGAGACAAGTTTATCCCATGAGATCACAGAAAGTAAACCTGATAAAAATAGTAATACGGAACTGGCACTGATTGAGACAGACTTTGAGTATCTATCATGGAACACACTACACATTGTAAGACCCTTATTACCTCTCTACTCTTAACAATCACAACAAAGTCAAAGGACTGTTTCACCAAAACACATCGTAGTTATATATGCATTACATGATTTATTTCTGCTTAGTTCACTACTATCTGTTTTCATATTATACATGAAACAATCTTATATAACATTCACATGCTATTTGAAAGAACAATTGGCCCAAATCCAGACTATTTTTTCAATGTATATAAAGTTGTTTCCAAAAAGTAGGACATAAACTCTCCTCATCAGTCCTTTTTTCAGAAGGAATCATTTAAGTCTTATCACGGTGGTGATAATGAAAATTGCTTGTTCTGTTTACAATATGTTAACTGAAATATGCATAAAGACATCTACTTCCTTCCTGATATCAAATGTTTTAATCCCTAAAGAGAACATAAAACATATACTGAACATAGGAGAAAAGGAAAACTTCAAAAATTTACTTTCCTTAATGTTTATTTTCTCTGAAATGGCTCAACATTCTTTTCCTAATCAAGAGAAAAATAGAATTATGTGAGAAACTAGATAATTGTTTTAATAAAAATGTTAGGATTTAATTACCAAAAGCATACATACATATAATATATGCTAGTTCATATCCTATACTATCTTAATAGGTTTTACATATTAAGTGATATTTAGTTAACAAATTCAGCATCATAAGAGACATAATTATTTTAACTGCTTATTAACACACCTACACTAAAATGTTCTAGAGGCTGGAGGAGGGAAATGCAATGATTTCAAATGTTTTGTTTGCATAAACCTGATCATTTATTCACTGAAAATATTAGATACCTGACCACACATTAAATATCTATCCAGTGAACTGATGTCTTTATTATATATTAGACTATTCTGTGGTCTATAATTTTTTAAATCATAGCCTTAGAATTTCAACAACAGCATTTTAGAAAAAGATAATTATTCTTCAATCTTGGGAATTTTACATTATTTGGCCACAAGGGGGCCATAACTATCTTTGAAATTTTTAGACAACCCAACTAGCAGAGACAACTGAAAATGGATCCAATCAATTCATGAAAATGAAGTAGTTAATATAAGAATACATGTATTAACATAAAAAGATGATTGTTGAAAATGAAATGAATATGACTCACTTTGGTTTGTCCCATATATGCTATGCATTTGAAGAGAGAAATTTTTTCCTACTTCTCTTTCCAAAAACAGGCATATCCCTATACCTTCTGGACTCATAATAAATCTTCACTTTCAACATTTAGTATTAACTATGCTGGCTTATGAGAAATACTCGTGAAGATGTAATTTTTCAAGTGCCACAACTTATCATTTGACAAATAATCTCTACAAAATACCCGACTCGGTGACCAGAGGTGAAATGAGAATGAGTAAAATTACCAAAACACGCCCACCAGGCTAAAGAAGCAAACTAAAAGATTAAAGTACTAACAGTGGTATGCTTTAATTCTCTTCCTTTATCTTTTCATTTAAGTTACTCACCAAACAGGTGGAATGGTAAACTCTATAAAGCAACTAAACACTGTGTTCAAATATTCTCTATGGAACAAGGGGCAAAATCAACTGTTCCCTTTGCAGATAAAAATATAATAATGGTGCCTTTCTCCTTAAAGAAACATTCTGAACCAGTGCTAATATAAAATGGAACTAAACCAGTTATGTTTCAATCCTTCAGTTAGTGCCTGGGAAAATGTGATGTGGCACAGCAGAGGGAAAGGGCTTTCCCTGGCAACATTATGAATTCAATAGATCAAATGATCCTTTAATTGCCAATAACTCATTCTATTACCACACTGCAAGTTTTGTGGAGCCAGAGAAGTGAAATGTTAATGAAGAAGAAGATGATGATGATGATGATGATAGTAATCCTGGAAAGAAGCGTGCTTCTCCCTCTCCCACTCCCCCTGCTTGTGTTCCTTCTCTAGCTGTGTTTCTCTCTGTCAGATAAATAAAATCTTTAAAAAAAATAATGATTGATCTATTGATGACAGTTCTACCTGAATCTTTTATATTTATGCTCATGGTTTCATAATGTTTGAATTCATTTCATTTTTCTAGATTTGGCCTAAAATGTCAAAGAACAATGCCGAACCAGTCTGGTGGCTGGATCCCGGAGTCTGGGGCAACACTATCATAACCAGTCAATGGGCCACAGAAAACGGGACAAGACTGGACCACATGTATTCCTAAAATGTCACTGTAGATGAGGCCCAATGTTGTCTCTGAACTAAAGAAATGATATTTCCATGCATCACACTCCCACTTACCTTCCTAACGGAAATACACTACATGGCCGGAGCTCAGTAAGAGCCTTACATGAAGTAACACTATCAGCCTTCCAACTTAGTAAGTGAAAGGTATAGAAGTGAACAGAAAGAAGCAGTCTAACCACATTTGGCAACATTCTTAGTCATGTGGCACCATTCTAAATAAAATACTTGTTTATTAAGGAGAACCAGTCTTAACACAGAGGAGAGGAAAGGCCTCTTTAGAAACTCCTAGCAAGTTAGCAGATAAACCTCCAATTATGGAAAGTAAAAACCAAGTCCCTAGGCAAGAACGTCTTTTTCTACATAGATATTAAGAGACTCGGAATCCATACTGTAGCACAGGCTCTTTCTCTTCAAAAGGAAAACAGAAACAATGTGATTCCAAGAGCCAACCTGAATTAAAAATAGTGGAGATCAATCGGGTATTTGGCATCTGTATTCCAAACTGGTAAGTACTGCAGGCATGCGTAACTAATGCACCGTCTTTCCTACTTGCTTTTCAAAAGACCTTCAACAAGTTGCATGTGCTTGACATTCACAAAAGTGCACATTCTCTGTGATGCTATTTCTCTCTTTAGTTTTAAATTAAATGTGACATTCATAATTTAATCTCTATGCTATCCAATAGTATATCAGAAAAAATATTGACTTGGAGGAAGCATTTTCTTCAGTGATTTAAATTAGAATGAGGAATTCAAACAATAGTATTAGAAGCTTTGCCCCTTGCTTTTTAGTAATGTTTCTAACATTGGGCTATGTCTTAAAGTATCTAACTTGATACGACACAAATGGAAGGAAAACCTTAGTATTTTTAAATTCTATTTGACTGATATATTCTTTTTTTATTTTTAAAGATTTATTTACTTGAGAGAGACCGAGAGAGCATGCACATGAGCCGCAAGGGGAAGCGGGCGGGTGCAGGTCAAGCAGACTCCCCAATGAGTGCAGATTCCAGGATCCCAGGACCCTGGAATCATGACCTGAGCCAAAGTCAGACACTTAACCAATTGAGCCATCCAGCTGCCCCTGACTGTTATGTTCTCAATAGTGTCCCCTCACTTACAGCATTTTCAGGCCATAAAACCAATATACCATCTACGGAAGGTGGTTTTTATTCATAATTTTGAAACTGTAGATTCAAGAGTCAAATAAATTAATAAATAATCCAATTAACAACATCTTGCTTAAGGACATCTGTTTCCTCCACAAATGCTAGATCCACTTACATTTCTACCTGGGCATTTTAGTACTGTTATAAATAAAAATGTTCTTTATTTTAATGGTCCACCTAAATCATATACCAGCAGCAGTAAAAATAAAAATTATTGCACTAATTCTATGACACAATTAATATATTTTAAAGTAACTCTTTCTAACAGCTTTTTCCTTACTTATTCAGGGCTTATGTAAACTATACAAAAACTCAGAAACAGAAAAAAGAGTATGTTGTAAATCCTAAAAACAACTTTTCAAGTCTCTTTGCATGCTTTATAAAATTCAACATACAAATAATCCTTTTCTTTCTTCTTTCTCTTTTTTTTTTAATATGGGATAAGGTCAGAAACTAAACAGAAAAATCTAATACCTAACATTTTTTAAAAAGAATTTATTTATTTATTTGACAGAGAGAAACACAGCTAGAGAGGGAACACAAGCAGGGGGAGTGAGAGAGGGAGAAGCAGGCTTCCCACTGAGCAGGGAGCCCGATGTGGGACTCGATCCTGGGGACTCTGGGATCATGACCTGAGCTGAAAGCAGATGCTTAACAACTAACTGAGCTTCCCAGGTGCCCCACCTAACATTTTTTTTAAAAGATTTTATGCATTTATTTGCGAGAGAAAGAGAGGGAAAATGTACACAAGCAGGGAAAGAGGCAGGCAGACGGAGAAGCAGGCTCTTTGCTAGCAAGAGACTAATGTGGGACTCGATCGCAGGACCCTAGGATCATGACCTGAGCCGAAGGCAGACACTTAACGACTGAGCCACCCAGGCGCCCCAATACCTGACATTTCTCAAAGTAGCTTGGTGAATTTTTACTGAACACCAGATACCAGAGTTGCATGTGTTATTGGGAAAACATCACACAGATACATACAAACACACAGATACATATTTCTGTTCTGGATTTTGGGGTTTTCTTATTTGTTTGTTTGTCTTCCCCTATCTTTTGCTAGTTATTTTTTACCCTACTGGAATTATCAGGTATAAATAGGTTGTCTCAAGGCTTACTCATTTAAGTACTTTTTCTTTTACAACCACATCATGACCAATCATTAATCTTAACATTTCAATCTCCAATGGGATTATTTTCTGAATACAAAGTGACTACTGGTACAATTGTTGACTTACCTAGAAATTAAAGATGTCAACTACAAAACAGGAGATACAAGGCACACTTAGAATGATGGAAACACTATTTGCTCCTACTGTCGCTGATAAGTGTTTACAGTTCAACAGTGATACCTTTTAAAACACTATCTCCTATGGAGTTCCTTCTGCCAATCAACCTACACCTAGATACACAGGTACTATCTTCCTTGTGTGGTTGATGGAATTGAAAGGCAGATGTCCTGAATGTTCTCACACAGTAAATCACACAACAAATTCATACTGAAGAAGAGAACAGGATTCGGGGTGGTCTGTATTCTAGCCCAGGGCGCTAGCACTATCTAACAGGAATGTGACAGAACCTACATTTTCTTGCGTTCTCCATTAGCAAGTGGACTTAGGTTAGCCTTGTGAACAAGTTATTTTTGACACCTCGATTCACTTAAGTCCAATCTAAAAGAAGAGCAGCAAAATTACATCACACCAGTAGTCATTCCCAAATGCCTATAAGAGCTATTCATTAGTCATATGAGGGAGAGTCCAAAGAAAATCAGGTCTGAAGACAATGCCTCAGTGACTTGAAAATGGTCTTAGAAGTGCCTCAGAGTCTGAAGTCTTCACCGTTAACGTGTACTACAGGCCAGGCCCCAGCTAACATGGTCGGAGTCTACGGACACACAAGCAGCAGCCAGGCATGAACACATCAGTGCTCCGCCGGGTGATTTCCATCACCTCTTCTCGGTCATCTAAGTAGTTTGGAGTGTGCCCCATTGTAGATCTCTTAGTAACTGTGAACTGGGAGAATAAATGACAAAGAATAGATAATTCTTTGAAATGATTTTCTTGTTTATCAGAAAGTAACATACTCATTTGGAATATTGTGGCATGTGGAGGGGTGTGTCTTCCATCCTGTCTGGAGCTAGTCATTGGCGCGCATCACGTACCTCCGGGGCTCAAGGCTGAGAGGCCACTCTACTTTCGTACATATTTCAGGTTTTTCTATAGCCTCTCTTTTTTTTTTTTTTTAAGATTTTATTTATTTATTTGACAGAGAGAAACACAGCCAGAGAAGGAACACAAGCAGGGGGAGTGAGAGAGGGAGAAGCAGGCCTCCCGCCGAGCAGGGAGCCCGATGTGGGGCTCGATCCTGGGTCTCCGGAATCATGACCTGAGCCGAAGGCAGTCGCTTAACCACTGAGCCACCCAGGCGCCCCTATAGCCTCTCTTTTATAATCTGTGGGTCACTAGGAATATGACATGTAATTTTGAGACATCCATTAGATATAAACCGTGGACCTCTGTATTGTTTAATTTAATTGTAAAAATATATATTGTAAACAAATTAAGGAAGTGTCTTCAGTAGGTGTGACATAGCTAAAAATCATCTCTAACAATTTTAGAAAGGATGACTATAAATCTCGTTTACACTTGTCTAACAGGAAATGCCCACAGAAGTACCGGTTTTATGGTCTCTTGACATTTTCAGATTCCAGAAAATTATAGGTACTTAAAGAATTTAGTGGAACAAATGACCTGCTAATTGTCAATGAAAAGCCAGTGGCCATGGGTCCTTAACAGTGAAAGTTCTCGTTAATGAGAACTTGTTTCACTTCTGGCCTTAGTTTATACTCCCAGAGTCTATAGTTTTAAAAACCAATGTGATCCATTAAATTCCCTCAGTTGCTACCTGTCATTTTCAAGAAAAGTCCCAAATTCTTTAACATGGCATTCTGTGTTCCTAACAAAAACACAGAAGAAAAAATGATTTGTTCTGTGGGGTTTCTCTATTTCCACCAAATTACTTTTTTTTTGCTTCCAATCATGTTTTACACTCATCATTCCCCAGTGCACACAGCAGCAATACTATTCCTACTCCTGGCCCAAGACAGGAAACCACTCTTTCTGTGCCTCCCAGAACTGTCGACAGTATCCTAACAGCCATAGGCACTATTAACTAGAGACTACATCTCTGTTTGCTAGAAGAGACTGTGGGTTCTCTGACAGGAGGAAACTTTACAAAAAACAAAAGAAGGAGGAGGAGGAGAAGAGGAGGAGGGGGAGAAGGAGGAAGAAGAAGGAGAAGAAGAGGAAGAAGGACAAGGAGGAGGAGAAGAAGGAAGAGAAGGAGAAGGGCATGAAGATGAAGACGAAGACGAAGACGAAGAAGAAGAAAGAGGAGGAGGAGGAGAAGGAGATTTTATTATATTTGAGAGAGAGAGCACAAACGAAGGGGGCAGCAGAGGTAGAAGGAGAAGCAGACTCTCCACTGAGCAGGGAGCCTGATGTGGGGCTGTATCCCCACCTGAGCCAAAGGCAGATGCTTAACCAACTGAGCCACCCAGGCGCCCCAGACAGGAGGAACCTTTACCTAGACACTTTTGCATCTTCAGTGGATCACTGTCTGTTATACAACAGACATTCATTAAATTGCTCGTTAAAAGAGAACATAAAATAATGCCAAGGATGTACTTGGCTCTGATGGATGTGTCTTTGTTGACAGACATGGCAATTGAATTCATTCATCTTATTCTCAAAATTCATTATAATATCTGACACATGACAGATATGCCCCCAACAACATCTTTGTCAAATGAAAAAAAAAAAAAAAATCACTGAGTAGATGAATGATGTATTAGGATATGGACATTCTGGGCGCCTGAGTGGCTTAGTGGTTAAGCATCTGCCTTTGGCTCAGGTCATGATTCCGGAGTCCGGGAATCAAGCCCCGCATTGGGCTCCCTGCTCGGTGGGAATCCTGTTTCTCCCTCTCTCATTCCCCTTGCTTGTGTTTCCTCTCTGGCTGTGTTTCTCTCTGTCAAATAAATAAATAAAAATATTAAAAAAAAAAAAGATATGGACATTCTGAGAGAAGTAAAATATTACTAAGTGATATATTCTTAGGAGATTGCTTATAATAGATTGGGACCCAATATACTCTACTGAGAGAAAGGAAACAGCAATTAAGGAGAAGTTCTAGTCATGACTATTTTAATTTTTACAACAGCATTTTAGTTATATCCATTACTTTCCCCTCTTTTCTCTAAAATCGTTAAATTTAGAAGTACTACTGTGTCAGGAAAACAGAAGACATTAAAGAGGAGGCTGCTAGTAAAAATCTATATTTTCTTGCCCCTAAAGGAAAATAACAGTCAAACAAAAGCCACACATGGGCCTGATGTGATAAATTTAGAGTATGTTCCAATAAAAGATGAAGCCCATGTGAAGATACCACAAGGGAATTAAAATCTTAGTACTATTCAATCATGATTCAATGGACCAATAATTTGAAATATTCAGTAGACCCAATTGCCTCCTCAAAAAACTTACTGCTATAGTGATGCCTCCCTTATTTCTTCCTAGTTTCTCATTAGTAATGAGACCAGCAGCAACAAAAAATAATTGTGCAATCTGGTGTCTTTCTTCTAGTAAATGTATTCTTTTTTTTTTTTTTTTTTAAGATTTTATTTATTTATCTGACAGAGAGAAACACAGCCAGAGAGGGAACACAAGCAGGGGGAGTGAGAGAGGGAGAAGCAGGCTTCCCGCCGAGCAGGGAGCCCGATGTGGGACTCGATCCCGGGTCTCCGGGATCATGACCTGAGCCGAAGGCAGTCGCTCAACCAACTGAGCCACCCAGGCGCCCCAGTATTCTTCTTTTTAATCCACATTTATATAGTATAAAGCTTTCTACTACAAAAAAAAGATGAAGAGTAATATGTCCAATGCCCATTATAAAGGTATCAAAACCTATATTGTTAAAGTTAATGCCAGTGTTTTCCATAGAGTAGAAGTAAGTCTCTCTCTTTTTTTAATTTATACTAGGAGCCAACTGCATTGTCATACTTTGTGTTTTTGTTTGGGGGGGTTTATTTTTAAAGATTTTATTTATTTATTTGACAGAGAGAAACATCACGAGAGGAAACATAAGCGGCGGGGGGGAGGAGGGGGTGGCAGAGGGAGAAGCAGGCTTCCCGCTGAGCACGCAGCCCTATTCAGGGCTCGATCCCAGGACCCTGGACTCATGACCTGAGCTGAAGGTAGACGCTTAATGACTGAGCCACCCAGGCGTCCCGCACTGTCATACTTTGTTGAAGGCAGAAAAGCCCATTAAAGTACTTAGCCTCCTCACATGGTCTATTTGATTTGTGCATGTGCTTGTGATGATGTACACACACATACACACACACACTCACCACCAAGACGACATGGACGAATTTCCAGTTTCTTTATGGACTAACAAGATCTCAGACACTGCTTGAATTCTTTTCATAATGAACAAGACAAAGACATTAAGAATAAAGAAGCAAGAACTAATGTAGATGTCACTGATTTAGCTAAGAATTGGCACATTAAAAATGAAACAGTACTGAGCAATTCACCAACTATAATTTCAGACTCTGTACAGAGAGTAAGGAATAAGGAAAGGACCCCTCAGCTTTGGGGTCATTCAGATTCGGGTGCAAAGCCCATCCTACCGGTTCTATCACTTGGGCAAGTTAATTAACATCTATGAGCCTCTGTTTCCTCCTCTGTAAAACTGGAATAACATCACCGAACTCATAATTTTACTGTGATGGTTACATAAATGATCCATCTGAAAGAGCAGTTTCTCAACACATGTTATATCCCCTCACCTTCTCCATCTCCTAATTTACTATAAACCTCAAGAGGATTCGAACTTCATTCCCAATCTACTAATCCCATTTTACATTTTGAATCCAAATCTACAGCTGAGTTTGAAAAACTATTAGCCTCCTCTCAAGAAAACATGAAGACATACTCTGAGAGTTTGATTTCTCCAAGTGGATTTGACAGTGTCAACACATAAAATAGGTCTCATGAACCATATCTCTTATTTCCTATTATCATTAGTTCATCAATTAATTACATTATTGATTAATTTCTTAAAGTCCTCTCCCTTACATTTTTTTTAAAGACTTTATCTATTTATCTGACAGAAAGAAACACAGGTAGAGAGGGAACACAGGCAGGGGGAGTGAGAGAGGGAGAAGCAGGCCTCCCACCGAGCAGGGAGCCCGTTGCGGGGCTCCATCCCGGGACTCCAGGATCATGACCTGAACTGAAGGCAGACGCTTAAGGACTGAGCCACCCAGGCGCCCCAAGCCCTCTCCCTTACATTTTACCTGAAAGGTAAACCTTAAGATTTTGCTTAAACGATGTTTAGGTGCAGGGAATTAAGAGGCACAAACTTCTACTTTTTAAAATAAATAAATCACAGGGATGGAAAGTACAATATTGTAATAATGCTTATGGTAAGAGATGGTGACTACACTTATCACAGTGAGCACTTTATAATGTTTATAATCATTGAATCACTATGCCACACACCTGAATCCAACATAATACTGGATGTCAACTACAATTAAAAATAATTTTCAGAAGGTGTTTTGAGGTTACTGAAGTTATTGAAATACTTCAAAATTAGAGCTGAGTTAAAAATATGCAAACTTAGGGTGCTTGGGTGGCTCAGTCAGTCAAACATCTGACTCTGGATTTCCACCCAGATCATGATCTCAGACTCGTAAGATTAAGCCCTGCATCAAGCCTCGTGCTGAGTATGGAGCCTGCTTAAGATTCTCTCTCTGCTTTTCCCTCTGCCCCTCCCCCACCAACCACTCTTCTGCTCTCTAAAAACAAAAACAAAACAACAAAACAACAAAAAAAAATGTACACAAACCTAAGGATCCAAATCGATCCTTAAAACATCTACAATTTGGTGGCGCCTGGGTGGCTCAGTTGGTTGGGCGACCGCCTGCGGCTCAGGTCATGATCCCAGAGACCCGGGATTGAGCCCCACATCGGGCTCCCTGCTCGGCGGGAAGCCTGCTTCTCCCTCTCTCACTCCCCCTGCTTGTGTTCCCTCTCTAGCTGTGTTTCTCTCTGTCAAATAAATTAAAAAAAAAAAATCTTTAAAAAAAAAATCTACAATTTGGTCTCTGGCTCTCGGTATAATAATTCTACCAGTTGTATAGTAGAACTTATGTAACTCTTGTACATATATGAAAAAGAATATTTCAGATTCAGATTTTCTCAATAATTATTAACCCTGATTATGAATCTGACATCTTTATACACTTTATTAATGGTTTAGATTAATAGATTATTGCTACTTAAAGATAAAATTATGTTTTTGTATTTCAAAGCCTTTGTATTTCTGACCTACTTTTTTTCCCTGTGTTGCTCTCTACACCATGTGTAAGCTGCAGAGAGAATTGTGCTACTCGAGACTACATTTTGCACTTATTCAGGGACTTATGGAGCTCCAGGGAACTGCTATTCAGACCTGCTTAAGGTCAGCCAGCTGAAGAGAAGCCAGTACCCCACAATGAAATTTCAAACATCCTGAGACTCCTTCCTCTGTGGGATCCATTTGGGGACTCATAACAGAAGGAGTCCCAAGAGACCTACTTATACCATCACCATCTCACCTTTCATATCTTAATCTCTTAAAGCTTTCTAGAAGGCTTAGGAGAGAGGGAGAGGGAGAGACAGAATGCACGTGCGTGTGAATGTGGGCGCATGCTTTGCGCGCTTGTCCTAATGATGGAAGGAAGGGAAGGGAGAGGGCGACAAAATCAGATGGGTTAATGCTGGGTGCAAGCCCACATATGTAGAATTAATTTCAAGGTTTAGTGCAAATACCACTATATCAACAATATGAATGTAAACACAGCAGCAAGCTAATAGCAGAAATACATGCTACCATCTTTAATTCCTTTTGGAGTAAAACTGCCTCACTAGTGACAGTATTGTTGTATTGAAAATCCAGGGACACGAGAAAATATAATTTCCTGGGGCTGTAAGAACAGACTTAGGATGGGACCTCTTCAACTGCTTTTACTCATTAAAATAAGTTTCTAAAATAATTCTCCAAAATTCTTTTAACTTCATAAAGAAGATAAAATCTGTCATCAAAAGGTTACTATGAAGCTCGAATAAAGAAAAAAAAAGGTGACATGTCTAGTATAGTGCATGACCTATTTTAGGGATTAATTGGTCTTTTGTTAATCTGAATATCCTTGAAGGAATGGTAAATGAGTTGTACTGCCAAGAATGAGAAATAATGAATTAGCGGTAGAGTAGCCTATTAGACACGAGACCAAAAGTAGTTAATAATGCAAAATGTTTTTATCAACCATCTAACCTATCTGAGACATTATTATCTTCAGCAGACAGGATTCTAGGATGTAAAACTGAAAAAACTCAGAACAGATAAATGTGACCACAGTCCTACTAGCAATTCTCCTAGTGTCAGACAACATGTCATTTGTTGCATATTCAATTTCACTACAACTACTTCATTTTTCTGTTAGACAAAGAATTTTATTTGTGGATTTTAACTAATTTATACTCTCCTACTAAGATTTTTGGTGTTGCATCTTTTTTTTTTTAAAGTCCACTTTTTTACGTTTATATACTAGCTGGAACGACGCCATGTATAGCCAATAACTGCTGAAAGAAAATGCCTCTGTCAAATGCTAAAGATCCTATTCAATAAAACAAGTAACACAACAGGGATTTTCATTATATAGAACAGAAAATTTTCCTTTTCTAAACGGGTTCACTGTGTTGATTTTTTTTCTTGATTTGTTTGTTTTGTATTACACACAGCCACATGTTCCAAATCAATGTTGAGTCAAGCTCATACCGAATTTATTGCAGAAGGGAAAAAAATATTTTGCAAAAGCCATGAAAATGTATTTTCTTTACATTTTATTAAAATTAAGAGTGTGCCTTAAAATCACATAGTGCCACAGTTAGGAAACAGTTCCTTGTTCTATAAAAGTCAATCTTGTTTTAAAACTACAAATCAAATTTTCTTTTTTTTTTTAAAGATTTTATTTATGTATTTGACAGAGAGAGAGATCACAAGGAGGCAGAAAGGCAGGCAGAGGAGGAGGAGGAAACAGGCTCCCTGCTGAGCAGAGAGCCCAATAGGGGCCTTGATCCCAAGATCCTGAGATCATGACTTGAGCCACCCAGGAGCCCCACAAATCAAATTTTCAAGGAAAACTTTAAATTATTTGGAAGTTGTACATTTAACTCTGGATAGTTATGATACTAAAGCACTTTGGTGCATGTTACACAGATACTTGTGCTTCTAATACCTATTTAAACTCTGTACCAAAACATTTTAAACTGTACTGTTCTGGTTTTATATTTTACAATAAAATAAATATAAAACCAACCCTTTAAACATGTCATGTGAAACTGAACTGGTTCTCTTATTCCCTCTACCAGCCCACCTTGCACAAGCATCACTGAAGAAAAATCTTATTTATAATACACCTTTCCAAAGAAGAGAAGAAGGAAGAATCCTGGCTGATTTTAGTTAAAAGTCATTTAAAGTTCATATCTGCCGTGTATTTCATGCCTTGTTAAGTCTTTTCCAGATGTTTTCAAATATACATACTGGACATACAATTGGTTCCTGTCTTTTGCTGCAAGAAGGAAACAAAATCCAAATTGGAATAGGCTAAGTACCCAAATATTTACTTGTTATTGCCAGTAATTATTATATCAATTCATGATTAAAATACGTGTTACCAAATAAATGCTATTTGCCAAGCAATATGATGTTTTACACACATTCTCTCTTTTAAGCCCCACAACAAGCCCATGAGGGAGGTATCAGACCCATGTCAGAGGTCCGGGGGCTGAGGCCTGGAGGCCCCACGGCTCACACACCCTTACACCATACTACATGCCGGCAGCGGGAAGCGAACACCCAGAGTGAGACCCCAGATCCCAGACCCTGAACCTTATCCAACGCAAAACCACAGAACTATTTACAGTTCGCTTTAGCTTTTGAATTTTTAAAATATGGTTTGTAGTTCCTGCATTTAAATGTCAAAATTTCCATTTTCAAAGGTGACCAGAAATCCCATACTAGCTTCATAAAGGGAATAAAGACCAGAGACTTTTAAGAATTTTCTGTGCTAAACTCACTGTTCTTTCAATGGACTAATTTAGAGGTATAAAGCCTTTCATATTTCACCTTGATCTGTATCTTAAAATGAGAGGGAAAGTAGTTTTCATTCATTAATTAATATGCACATTAATGAGATAATTTGTGGGTTTTATTATTTTTCAAAGGCACTGAGCTTCTCAAGAGAAAATATCTCACAGACACAAAGTTCATTCTTGTTATTAAAAATGTCGTTTTTATCTCAATGGATAAATACTTCATACGTATATTCATTTATTAGGATTTTAATCAGTTTTAAATTCAAATCCTTCATGACACTAAGGGATGAGGTATCCAAACCTTATACATAAATCCTTTTATTTATCAAAGAGGTTTCTATAATCCCATAAGACAAAAGGGAGAAAGTGAGCTCATATAACTATTAATCATGATTGCATTTTCAAATGGTGTTCACAGACAGTTTTTCTTAGGTGCATATTGGATGTTTAGTTTTAGTTTTCTTTAGTGGGCCAACAGCCCTACCCTATGTTAAACTGAATCAAGGACTTCTAAGAGATGTGCTTAAAGCCCATTTGCAAGTAAATAATAGTAATGCCACCTGTCTTCACGTCAGCTGAAATAAAAGGAAAATGAAATTAAACGAGAAAGAAGGCAAGAACTAAAACACAGAATGCTCCTGATTAAAGAAAGCTAAAAGCCACAGAAAAACAAGGCCACATGAAGGAACATTATTGTCAATAAGAATCGTGTTCTTCATTACTTAGGAATTCTTGATGTAGTGCCCCTCTTACAAATTGCCTCCATGTTTAGGATACTCAAATTTTTTAAAAGTATCACCACATCTGTTATCTTATTTGATCTTCTTAAAAGCACTTGTCAGTAGCTTTCATATGTTTCCCCAGGCCAGACTATAATTTTTTTACACATTGTCACGTGTACAAGTGGGTAGCATATTATCAGTCATCCTATTAATTTTTTATAGTATGCCTAGTTTAAAAATGTGTGTGTGTTAAAACTGTAGTCTCATTATTGTTAAGTTATACCTATTCCTTTATAGAAGACCTCTCTGAGTCTTTCTTATTTAAAATATCTTTTAAAAATGTATTTAAACTTTGTTGGAGAATATGGGAGCAAACACATATAGCTAAATTAAAGTGCCAGAGTAACATAAAGAAATCTCAGAAATAAACAAAGGTAATGAAAATGCAAGGCTGTGGGGTTCCTGGGGGGCTCAGTCAGTTAAGCATCTGCCTTTGTACAGATCAGGTCATGGTCTCAGAGGCCTGGGCTCCTGGGGGCTCAGTCAATTAAGCATCTGCCTTTGTTCAGATCAGGTCATGGTCCCAGAGGCCTGGGATTGAGCAACACACTGGGCTCACTGCTCTCTCTCTTGCTTAGATAGATAGATAGATAGATAGATAGATAGATAGATAGATAGATAGATAGATAAATAGATAGATAAATAGATAGATGGAAAGAAAGAATCTTTAAAAAAATGCAGTGCTGGCAGTAGAATATATTAGTGCACAAACATGATTTGTATCCATAGATAGATAATGTATTTCTTAAATTAGATGAAGTACTAAACTAAAGGAGGCAAAGCAGTATACTTCAGAAGTAGCTTAAAAGTTGCAAAGGGAAGGATGCCTGGGTGGCTCACTAGGTTGAGCGTCCTACTCTTGGCTTCGGTTCAGGTCATGATCTCATGGGTCATGGGATGGAGCCCAGTGTTGGGCTCTGCGTTTAGTGGAGAGTCTGCATGGGGAATCTCTCCTTCTGCCTGACGCCACTCTCTCTCTCTCTCTCTTTTTCTCTCACAAGTAAATGAATAAATCTTAAAAAAAAAAAAGAAAAGAAAAAAGTTCTGAAGGGTCTGGCTGCCTGGGTCATTAATGCAGACCACAAGTATTCTACAAATTTCATCTTCAGTAAGGTGTACAAACTGATGGCTTGATAAAGTAACCCTAGAAGTCTGTGTTAAAGTGTGGCCGAAAGACAAAAACACTAAAGCTTTGGAAAGATCTACTTCCGAAATCTTTCCTTAACAGTCCCAGATTTGCAACTTTAACACTTACAAACACAATTACCAGGATTATTTTAATTGTCTCATTTTAACCACATTCTACTTCTACAGACAATTGCAATGTGCTTTCCATCAAAATTATATGAATTATACATGAAAAAAATCTTTGATCATTACTGCCTCTCACACTTGGGAAAACTGCAAGAAAATTGAAAATGTAGCAAGGGCTCAAAGCTGATTTTCTAACAAAGCATAAAGCATCCTCCATCGCGTCCACTCAAATGAAATGAGCAGGATGATTCTAAGCGAGAAATACAATGTTTCACCTGGACAGCAACTCCGCGGCAAACCTTAGGATGGCTATCGGGGATATTAATGTTTCAAAGTATCAATAATTATAGTCTTACTCAAGTAAGACTCACAGTCGAGACAAAATTCTCTGAATCTCTCTGGGCTTGTGGCTTGCTTAGCCCTGCAATGATGCATAATTGTTTTCTTCTTGAATAAAACTCTGAATAATTCTCTATTCATCCAAAAGTCTCCACTATTTAATTGGCTTTTATGGCTTACAGGAGAAAAAAAAGTCTTTGATTTGGGGTTTAGCAAGTTGGAAGAAAACTCTAATAATGGTGTAACTAACCACTCTATACAATAAAATTTGGTGAAGACACTTGTTTTACAAACAGCAGTGGGACCCCCAAATCTTGCTAAAAGATAAGCATTCTTAAAAATTCAGTAATTCGGGGCGCCTGGGTGGCTCAGTTGGTTAAGCAACTGCCTTCGGCTTAGGTCATGATTCCAGAGACCCAGGATCGAGCCCCACATCGGGCTGTCTGCTCAGCAGGAAGCCTGCTTCTCCCTCTCTCACTCCCCCTGCTTGTGTTCCCTCTTTGGCTGTGTTTCTCTCTATCAAATAAATAAAATCTTTAAAAAAAAAAATTCAGTAATTTGATATGTTGCAAATTCTTTATCCAGACACACACACACACACACACACACACACACACACACACACACACAGTTTAGAAAACCGTTACTTCTGTTAAAATTCACTTTAAAAAAGGTGGGAAGATCTCCATTTTCACTTAATAGAAATAAAGTGGCAACATTAGAGAATAAAATACATGTCATGTTCATGGTTTCTTATAAAAGTCCTGATAACTTCACCCGGTAGCATAGCAAAAGCCATAGATTTACACTTATACATATTCTCTTTGATAGTTTGTAAACACTGTGTTTAATGTTGTATGTGTGTTCTACATACCCGCATATAACCTGTGGCCCCACCTTACTCAAGGTCAGGTATTATATTGTCTGTGTATATTGGATCCATTGCATTCTGGGTAAACTCATTTCAGGCTAACATAGTAATAGCCCGCCAGAGCACTAAGCCTCTGTATCTAGGAATCCTGATGAATCACTATGAGGAAAGAAAAGAGAAGAGAGAGAAGAGAAGAGAAGAGAAGAGGGGAGGGGAGGGGGGGAGGGGAGGGGAGGAGAGGAGAGGAGAGGAGAGGAGAGGAGAAGAGAAGAGAAGAGAAGAGAAGAGAAGACCAGAAAATATTTCTTTTATAAGTGTCTCATGCTCATCATAGGGAAAAACTAGAAACTATTGATAAGCAAATGCTCTTTACCCACTCAGTTAAATCTCAAAGTATATATTATATCTATATATACTTCCCATTTTATGCATTAATAGAGCTACTAATTTATACATTTAATGTATAAATATTTTAACACTTTAAAAAAACACTTGTGTAACTCTTCTGCTCACATAATATAGCAGGATGTGAATGTATTTTCTGCTCAATAAACAAAGAATAGTACCATAAACGTACATAATTTTAAAGGAACCAGTTCATGATTACTTATACCGAAACATCTAAGAAATATCACAGAACTTATTTTTTTTTAATGCTGCATGAGAAGATTTTTTTTTTTTTTAGAGACCGCTTTATGAGTACAATTGGGACAAAGTCTCTCAAGCCTTGCCTGTGTATGTGTGCGCACGAGGGATAGAAAGAGAGACGGAGAGAGGGAGCACACGAGCAGGGTGGGGAGAATGCTGGTGGGGGCAGGAATGCTGAGAAAAGGGACTTTCAGCTGACAAAATAGTTGAACTATCTCTACAAGCTCCTCCAATGGATTGTTGTTCTATAAAAGTGTTTTAAACTTATTTTGGAGAATATTCAGCACTGATCTTTACGAAAAGGGCAGACCATCTCTAGCTGGTGATAGAGACACACAGGCCTATGGGAGAATGAGACAGAATTCTGGTGTCCTTTTGGTTCAATTCTGCCAGTTTTATATATCAACATACTCTTCATCTTCACTCCGCTCCCCACAACTGTGCGCGCGCGCGCACACACACACACACACACACACACACACACACACACACACTGAGAGCAGATGAGCTACAGAGAAGCCCCCCCCCCCAACACACACACACACTCCCAGGGTCTTCTTCTAGTTCCTCAGGTCGCCGCTCATCCTCCACAGTGACCAGGCTTGAAGGAAGGGAAGTCACAATGTGCTGGACAGAGTATAGCGTGAAGTCCTAGGACCACTGACCACATCAGTCTGCTTTCTCTTCTTACAGGTCTCTTGGGAATTTTTAAAACAGGGATTTGAAGCAGGGAACTAACATTTTAGTAGCTAATTTGGAATTAAACCATATGAATCTTTTTTTTTTTTAAGCCAATTTAAGTGTGTAACTCTGCAAGTCAAAGTAGAAGGGCCGAACTTCTCTCAGGGAGCCCTCTGAGCTCTGCCCTGAAACACACCCACTCATGCTGTCTGGTTTGCTGGTGCTTTGTCATGGAGACGGGCTCACTTGATCTGATGGCATCAGGGAGACAAAAACATTTTTTAAATAAATTATGAACTAGAAGGAGAGAGCCTCCATGACCATTTTCATCTAATTTGTGAAATTTCCTTAGGATAAATTAAGTTGGTGCTTTAACACTTTTATTAAGAATTTTTAACATTATAAATTGGTTATACGGTCATCCTGAAATTTGGGGAGAAAAGGTACAAAGAACAAATCTGAATTCTGAAATAGACACACACACGCACACACACACATTCAAATATACACAGAGAGAGAAACACAGAGAGATGAGCTCTAAGCTCTTCAAACAATAACCTTCCTATTTTACCAAAAACTGAGAGTAGGAAGTACCAGAAATGTGTGAAAAGGTGCTTGGTATAAGCAATAGACACTAAGCAATTTATAATACAACCAATGAGCAAGCCAAGCAAAGAGTATAGATAATATTACATAAGCACTCTTGCAGATTTTAAGATGCCATAAGTCATGACCATGTATAATAATAATAATAATAATAATAATAATAATAACCACACCAAAATAGCAGTGACAAAGTACTCCATGCATTAGGTTAGTGATGCCCACTCAGCAGTCAGGCATTCACTTTGTCTGCTTTTCTAAGTTGTTGGCAGATTTCCATGGATCCATACATGTCTCCCAGGAGAGTTCTCTTCCTTAATGACACTGCTTTTGGTAGACTGATACCAGGGGTCAAGGGCACTTCTGGTGCCCTGAGAAAAGAAGGAAGCTCTCGGGCTCACACAGGAACTTAAACCCAGGTAAGACCCTATTTGACTTGTGCAGTTCGTTTTATCAAGCACTTAGCTCTCACAATTATTTAAAATGGGATTTTCATAATTATGAGCATGGGAGAGGTAAGAATAGAATCTCTGTTTTCTTACAGGCTAACACTTCAAATAACCAAGGGATTTGTTTTCCAATAATTAAAGGTGACATGGTGAACCCAAGTTAGCAATATTTTTCTTGCACCTGATGCCATTTGAATCATGATGAGAGAGCACCCTATCGGAATGCGGCCACACCTCAATCACAAAGAAACAGCGTTGACCGTCATCTATCAAAATTCTGTGATAGTACCATCAGGGAGAAGGGGCGGTTCTTTGAACACAATAATGAAAAAAAAAAATCTCTATATTAGAGATGAGCTAGCAAGACAGAACCGAAACTCCTCACTTAAAATTCAACATAGAGGTTTTCTACTTCCCAAGGTGTCATGAGAGCACAAAGGAGGGAGCCATAATCAGCAGATGGAACAGGGGCACAAGACACTAAGAAATACATCAATGAGACAGTGTCTTGGTCCATTCTGGGTGCTATAACAAAACTGTCATAAACTGGATTGTTTATTAAAAAAAGAAAAAACTCTATTTTTTACAGTTTGGGAGCCTAGACAACCAAGACTATGGTGTCTCGTGAGGGTCCTCTAGAGCCATCTTTTTGCTGTACATGCAGAAGAAGCAAGAACACTCTCGTGGGCCTCTTTTAGAAAAGCACTAATTCCAGTCAAGGGCTATACCCTCATGACCTCATCACCTCCCATAAGCTCACCTTCTAATACCATCACATTAGGCACTGGGTTCAAGTTTTAACATACGGATGTTGGGGGCACACAAACATTCAGACTATAGCAGACAGGTACCTTAGAGTTGAGTCTTGAACAAATGGTAGTTAGGCACACAAGAAGAATGATTAAATGATTCCAGATAAAGGGACTTGAAGGGAAAAAACGAATTCAAGAGACATAACGGTATGGGACAATCTGGGAATTCTTCAAAGAATCCCATGGCTAGGGAAGAGACTGAAGGTGAGGCTGAAAAGTTGTGCAAAGAGCCACATTATGAAGGACGGATTTGGGCACATTAAAGAAAGAAAGGGCATGCCCTTGACTCTGACCAGCTTCCTGTGTTGTGCCCATCGTCTTCAGCTTTGCCAACCTCATGGTTGCACAATGGCTGGAAAGCAAGCTGAAATCATCTTTGCTTTCATCCTGTGGGAGAATAAGGGTCATATTCTCACAATTATCAAACAATATTCCTGAGCCTAACTCCATAACCAAGCAGGGATCTTGTGCTGATTGGCTTTGGCAGATTTTTATCTCCAATCCTGAAATGAGTTGTTCAGAACCATCAGAACCCCCCTCTGAAGTGTGCCTCTATCAATCCAACATAAATCTTATGACTGGTACAGTAGGGAAGGAGCTGTAAGCAGGGGTGAGGGGTGGTGGGGAGCAGGGAACGGGTGGTATGTAGGCAACTAGCCCGTCTCTACACTTGCCCTGTCATTTTTCTGCATTTTAATGAACCTTGATAGTATTATATCAAGATGTCAGAGCTGACCCCAAATAAATGAATGTTTGTAGTGGGAAGGTATTTTGTTTCTCAAACACCATACAAATAAGGACTTACCATTTTCGACTGAGATATCCTGAAAATTATCCTCTTTTTTATCTTAGGACAAAGTAACTTTTAGGGACTACAGTTAGTGGCATTAATTATCTTCTCTCTGAGAGTGTCACTATAGCAGGAGTCCAGGCTTCAATTGTTTGGGCATCAGCAATGACTTTATGTGTAACAGATTTCACTCTTCTATAAATATCAATTTCTAAGTCACTAGAATATAAGAAGACATTTTAATTGATTCTTTTTTTTTTTTAAGATTTTATTTATTTGACAGTGAGAAACACAGCCAGAGAGGGAACACAAGCAGGGGGAGTGAGAGAGGGAGAAGCAGGCTTCCCGCCGAGCAGGGAGCCCGATGCGGGACTCGATCTCGGGTCTCCAGGATCATGACCTGAGCCGAAGGCAGTCGCTTAACCAACTGAGCCACCCAGGCGTCCCTTAATTGATTCTTATATTCATCATTCTGCTTTTACTTATTTTTTTAAGATTTTATTTATTTATTTGACCAAGAGAAGCATAGCTAGAGAGGGAACACAAGCAGCGGGAGTGAGAGAGGGAGAAACAGGCTTCCCGTAGAGCAGGGAGCCCAATGCGGGGCTCGATCCTGGACTCCAGGATCATGACCTGAGCTGAAGGCAGACGCTTAACAACTGAGCCACACAGGCGCCCAAGCATTCTGCTTTTAGTACACAGCATTCTTCTAGGAAATTAAATATTGGCTCTTTTGTGTGTTCTTGTCTTTTTTAAAAAGATTTATGGCCTACTGGTAATTTCTAATATCTATCATTTGAAATTTTGTTTTCCATCACTATCATGTTTTTCAAAACTTTCAGCGATCAAAAATCACTTTCCACTTTACCACAAGAATATCTCAGAACTTGGTTTGTGTAATTTTTAATAATCTTTTTCCAGATTTTTTAAATGTTAAGAAAGTGGGCTATGCACATTTGTCTATGTGTTAAAATAAATGCAGCTCTAGGTACAATAAGGAAAAGTCCTAAGAAACGTAAGTCAATTATCTCTATCTGGATTCAAAAATCTTTACTCAGGCAAGAGATATAATAAAGAATGTTGATCTCTCATATTCTTCCATATCTCCCATCTCTCAATGCCTTGAGGTAATAAGGAGCTACTGAACAAGATTAAACAAAGCCAGAAATACCACCTGCTTCTGCCACCTGCATAATTTCCACATTTTTAAAAAAAAATTTTATTTATTTATTTGACAAAGAGAAACACAGCTAGAAAGGGAACACAGGCGGGGGAGTGAGAGAGGGAGAAGCAGGCTTCCCGCCGAGCAGGGAGCCTGATGTGGGGCTCGATCCCGGGTCTCGGAATCATGACCTGAGCCAAAGGCAGATGCTTAAGGACCAAGCCACCCAGGAGCCCCTAATTTCCACATTTTTAAAAGGTTTATATGATGGTCAGTTCACTAGCATCTAAAATAGGTTGTTATTGTAATATCAGAAAACAAAGAGATTTTAAATCATCCACTAAAAACAATCAGGAGAGGGGGCACAAAAGACCCTTTTGACATACTGGAAACCGTATTTTCACAGGAGTCTGGGTTACATTGTTGTAAACATCTGTCAAACATCTGTCACTGAGTTTCACACAAAATTTGTGTATTTCATGCTGCATAAATTATGCCTCTAATCATATACATAAATACGGGCATATATTAAATAATCCCCCAAAGTCCAATATATTCTCACTGTGACATTGCAATTAGATCCTTACAAAGAAATCGCTCCATAGCCAAGCCCAGGAACAACCGTATGGATGTGCAAAAGTTGAGCTGTGATGCATTTTTCTATTTCCATTTGGTAAGTGATTTGGTGCAGCTATGGCCTCTCTTTTTTTCTTTTCAGAGTCATACATTAAAAACACTTTTTTAGCATTTTATATGCCACATGTTAGGTTCATTAAAATAACTCCCAAGTTCATTAAGAAATGCCAAGAGGTCTGTTAGTGGTTACACAACGGGGAAGACGCGGGACACGGGAGGCAGACTTGGACCTGCCTAACACCAGACACCTAATTTCCTAAAGACAAACTTCAACACTTTTTGTCAATAAACAGTTCTCAGTTGCAGAACTACAAAGGATGCATGAGATAAAAAGTCTAGCAAATCATCACTTTATTTTTCTGATTCGTATCCTTCAAAATACAAGAGTATCATGTTCTTTATGTCACTTACTATATTTTACTTATTAGGTATTGCAATGATGGCTACTTTTTTTTTTTTTTTTTTAGATTTTATTTATTTATTTGAGAGACAGAGTGCGTTTGTGCACACACAAGCCAGAGGGAGGGACAGATGGACAAAGAGAAGGAGAAGCAGTGCCCCTGCTAAACAAGGAGCCGGATGCGGGGCTCGATCCCAGGGCTTGAGATCATGATTGGAGCTGAAGGCAGACGCTTAACCGACGGAGCCACCCAGGCGTCCCCTGATGACTACTTTCTAAATATGTTTTATCCTACTCTTGCTCATACTCACAAATGAGAAAGTGAATATGCTTTAGAAGAGACAAAATAAGGATATTGTACACTGTAAATTTAATAAGCTTCCCTCCTTTGCAATAAAAATAATAGATAACATTCCTCTAAGCACTCATGATATGCAAAGCATTTTGCTCTTTTATGGAGTACTTGAAACCATGGTTCAAGGTCCTTATTTTTGTAGCATTCACTTTTCAATCAGAAAAGTAAAGCACAGACAGGTTAAGTAATCTGCCTGTTAGTAATAGCTGACAAGTAATGGAACCAGGACTTGAAAAATGGCAGGGCTGCCTAGCCTTATTAAAACTACACAAGAAGTCACACTTCATCTCTTAATTAAGCATGCATCTGGTCATTCATTAAATCTATATTTACTGAGTTCCCACTGTAGTCATCAATGCAGATATAGAGTTCTTGGACTCAAGGAGTTACAAAATAGATCACAACTCTAGAAAATGTCCCTGCAGTTGGATAAGAATTCAGCTGATTAAGCAAAAGATGCTGCCCTCCACCCAAAAAGCAAACTGGTAGGTGAAGAAGGTTGGTTTGGAAGAGAGAGAAAGCAGAGCAAAATCTAGGCAGGTTTTGTGGTGAAAGCCCACTTTTAAGGCTGACAAGTTCACCAGGTGAGGGATAACATGAAGGGTGTTGCAAGGTCAGAACACAACATGTGGGCATTCAGAGAGTGGAAGCCTGCTGGCTGCAGAGACAGGAGAGGAAGGGCCGGAGAAACAGGGCTGCTGCCACAATGCAAGCTATGTTTGGCTTTCAAAATAATTTGAGTTACATCCTGAAGGGAATGAGACAGGAGTATGGAATTTGGGGTAGAGCAATGAAAGAAGTTCTGAATTTTAAAAAGATGACTGCCACTAGTATGGAAAATCAATCAAATCAAAGGGCAGCGAGACTCTAAAGCAAGAGAACAGTTGCAAAAACAGGTCAGAAATGATAAAAGGCACGAAGTGAGGTAGGGATGATGGCCGTGGCCAGTGAGACTTCTGAAATGTACTTAAAAGGGGAATCCACAAAGACAGAAAGAACTGTGTGAGTACAGTATTGTTATATTTTATATATCATACAATGTCCAAGAACATTAGTCAAGGACGTAACGATAAAAATTGTGGGCTATGAAAGACAATTTCATTTTATAGGAAATTTGAAAGATACTGATAAATATTTTAAGACAACCAAGAAGAATCTGGTAAGATGTACAGTACTGGCATACAAAATAAATGTACAATAATGTATATTAAATCCTTCTCTCTTATTTTTCATTTACTAAATCTCATGATCTGACATAATGTATTTTTAATATATGATTTTTCAACAGAAATAAAATAGAGTTAACATTTATTCTCCAGAAATCTGCAAGGTTTTAGAACAGATCCCTTGAAGCTATTGAACCATGAATTTAGTATATTCCCATATGGCTAAGAAACATAAGGTTAAAATATTTTTAAGTGGCAGGTTTTCTTGGTGCGGGGGGGTGCTCTTTCTTCAATGACAAGGCAATTTGATAAGTAGCTTCACCTTCTTTCTGACTCCATGCTTGGGAGTGTTTCTAATCGGACTTAAAAACAAACTAATATCAAAAACGGATGCTACCAAAGATTATTCATTTCATCTTTATTTTATTTTACCGATAAGGAAACACCAATTATATTTTTGCTTTGCCACATACTAAATAGAGGGCTATGAAAAAGTGGATTATATATCATTAAGAGCTAAAAAGATCACATCTTTCCCTCCTCTCACCTTATTCTATTCCTGCAATTTATTTTGGTTAATTCTCATTCTGCCCTTCTAAAAGTGAATATCAAACAAACTAAACAAGTTAACATTCAGCATAAATCCCTTGGACATCCTGTATTCTACTGAAATGTGCTTAATAGGAAAAAATAGTAGTATATACATAATTGTGGGAAAAGAAAGCCATAATGATTACTTGTTTTCATATATCTTTCATATAAGTTCACTTTTCTTCAAATTTTCATTTTTTTAGCTCTATTGTTCTGTTCCTAACTCTTCACGTGCCTTTCTGGTAAAGACTCCTCATTGTGGAAGCATACAACATGTTTAAAACCTACAGGAAGGGCGCCTGAGTGGCTCAGATGGTTAAGCATTTGCTTCGGCTCAGGTCATGATCCTGGGGTCCTGGGATCAAGGACCGCATTAGACTCCTGAGCAGGGAGCCCGCTTCTCCCTTTGCCTCTCCCTCTCTCTTTCTCCCCCTCTCTCTGTCTTTCATGAATAAATAAAATCTTTAAAAAAGAAAAAAGAAAAGACGTACAGGAAAACAGCATTATTTCCCTTTGCATAAGTGGTTTATTTCCCTTTGCCCAAATAAGCATAACATTTTCTGAGTTAGCAACAGGGGTCAGTCATATGCTCAAAATAATAATTATGTAACATTCATATGATTTGAAACAATAACTATGTAACACTGTTGATATTGTATAACATTATGCTATCATTTATCTCTTTGTTAGCATATATAGAAGAATTCTACAGGTTCAGGTTGGAAGAAAAACTCACAGAAGACCTCACAGGGTAGAGTCCATCACGCTATTTAAATTTACCATATTCCAGAGTCAGACTCTCAGTTTTAGAGATTTAGAATCCTGGTTTCATTAGTGCCCTTGACATAGATCTATCTCTTAGGTGTCGATGTAAAACTCACCTATTTATTGCATTCAGAAAAAATCCAAACTCACTGATGTATAAGGTTCTACTTAGTCTGGTCTCTCCCTATGTCTCCAGTCTCATTGTATCCTATTGGTATTCCTTTATACATTAAAACTCTAACCTGATCACAATATTTGGTTTTCTCCTCTTAGAAAACCATTCTCCCCTCGATTGCTAAACAAATGTTCCCAGCCTTTATCTCCGACTTCACATAACACCATACTTCAAAGTAGCCATTTCACTCCCCCTACTTATTCTATGTCATGGCACCACGTTCATGTCTTTTCTTGTATTCTTCTCAGTGTCACTATACATTGTCTGTCTTACCACTCCAAAATACAAGCTTTTTGAAAAGAAGAAACTTGCCTGTTTGTTCATTGATTTA
Source organism: Spilogale gracilis (assembly GCA_004023965.1). Taxonomy (NCBI): domain Eukaryota; kingdom Metazoa; phylum Chordata; class Mammalia; order Carnivora; family Mephitidae; genus Spilogale; species Spilogale gracilis. The sequence continues at coordinate 53,887 of PITA01006427.1, read as the reverse complement.
TCCCAAGAGTACAAAATAAAGCTGATCCCATTTGTGAGTTGATAAATACTTCATTAAGGAAAAAAATTAACACAGTTCATAAGACACAAGAAATAGCATTTTCTGTATTACTATCATTGGCATAACCTATGTGTTTTCTCCTTGAGGGTGAAACTTCTTAAGCCAAATGATAAACAGCTTTTGAGCATATGATCAGAATAAGGTGCCCTGGATGAATCACGTAGTTAATAGCAATGAGTAGAAGCAATTGATAATGCCTCTAAGGACAGTCTCTTCAATGGTTCCTAAATGTCAATGATCAATAGCTAAATGTCGCCTTCTAGAGGTAGTGTGTAGTCACTGTCGAAGGTTTTCTCTTCATGATGTCCCTTCTTTATTTAAACTAAAAAACCAACTGCCCTTCAGCTTAGTACTTTCATTCTTTAAATAAGTGAATACAATCAGTCAAATTACTGAAGCAATCATTCTGGATTACTAAGACTCATACTTCAGGCTTCCAATATGTATATGTGCCTGTGCATATCAATTAAAATCTGACTATCACAGTTTGATTTTCTTTCCAAGTTGCTGTCAGATGCTTCAACACTAGGCTTTCAAGTACTGAAAAGATTATATAAAAGTATAAAGGTATTCTTTCCTTGTACAATTCACTGTGTGTTTTTTAATACATTTTGCTAGCAATCACATTAAGTTGGACCATAGAGTAATATTGATTATGTAGAGCATGTAATCACTGCATGCATTTATGGGTACAGGAAAAAAAATATGTGTATTATACATAGTACTTATATATTATATATATTTATACTGATATTCTACACATACACCATATACTTCAAAGAAAGAATAAAGATTAGTGGTCTAGGGGCGCCTGGGTGGCTCAGTTGGTTGGGCGACTGCCTTCGGCTCAGGTCATGGTCCCAGAGACCGGGGATCGAGTCCCACATAGGGCTCCCTGCTCAGCGGGAAGCCTGCTTCTCCCTCTCTCACTCCCCCTGCTTGTGTTCCCTCTCTGGCTGTGTTTCCCTCTGTCAAATAAATTAAAAGAAAAAAAAAAAAGATTAGTGGTATAGCATGGTAAGAACTGGGTTTTGTTTTGTTTTTAAGATTTTATTTATTTGTCAGAGAGAGAGAGCACACCCAAGCAGGGGGAGCAGCAGGCAGAGGGAGAAGCAGGCTCCCTCTTGAGCAAGGAGCCAGGTTCAGGGCTCGATCCCAGGACCCCAAAATCATGACCTGAGCCAAAGGCAGATGCTTAATTGACTGAGCCCCCCAGGTGCCCCAAACTGTTTTAAAAGTATATTTGAATCTTTCAAAATGAGTTTACTGTCCTGTTTAGAAAATGTTAGTTATAATCTAACTTACAAAGTAATGCTTATGGACGAAAACCCTTAACCAAATCATTCTTCAGAAGATACTACGATAATATTATTTTTGACAAAATTGAAGCACCGAGAACTAAAATACCTTGAAACTTTAAGTTATTTAAAATTTGAAGCAAAACTTTTAAATCAGCTATATCTCACTAAAGGTTTGACTCAGTTCATGCTCTGATTATAGTACCATCTCTGAAAATAATGTATACATCACAAGTTTCAAAACCTTAAATTCCTTACCCACAATATGTGGTTAAGACTTCATCAGGAATAATGCCAACAATGATGGTGGCAGAAAGAAATCTCACCTAAATTATTATAATTTTGAAGTATTCCTTTTTGTCCCCCAAACTAACTATATTATACTATAAGGTCTTCGTTAATTGTACTGATGTCAAGTTTAAATACTTTTTATTACAAAACAAGAAAGAGGGAAGGAAGAAGGGAAGGAAGGAAGGAAGGGAGGGAGGAGGGAGGGAGGGAGGAGGGAGGGAGGAAGGGAAGGGAAGGGAAGGGAAGGGAAGGGAAGGGAAGAGAAGGGAAGGGGAGGGAAGGGAAGGAGGAAAGATGGACGGGAGGAAGTGGGAGGGAGGGAATGAAGGAAGGAAGGAAGGGAGGGAGGATAGAAGGACAGAAGGAAGAGAGGAAGGGAAAGCAAGCAAGCTTCTTTGAGTTTCAGTCAAGAAAACAGTTCATTTTCCCTCCTTTTCTGACACTCAGGATGGTACCTTACATAAGGCACTCCAGTTGAGCGAATCAGCTCTAGTGAGCTCTGCTCCCCGAAGGGACTGGCACAGACTGAGAGACAGGATTCTGGCCCCAAGCCCGCAGCAGTCTATATTTTACCACCAATCATATACATTACCTCTGGCTTGACACTAAAAACACACTCAGTGCCAGTCAACTATTTTCAGGGAAAATGCATATGCATCTTGGGATAATTTCCATTTACAACTGGCAACTCAATCCACTGAATTAAATCACACTCCTTGTTTTGATTTAAAGCCAATGTGGTGATGCCTAAAATATGAATACAGGCGCTGAGTTAAAACAAGGAGATCACAACAAAGACATGAAGGGATTAATGAGAGTAAGAATTCTACACTCCAGGATTATATGCACCTTGAAACAGATAGAACAGAATAACCATAAGCATGTCCTTTCTTTTTTTATGATGTATAATGACCTCCCTTTTAAGGAGTTAAGTTGGTGAGACACAGTAACTGTATTAGACTCGTTAGACGATTAGACTATTTAGATGAGTTCTCTCATTAAGAAAAATATACTGGTCCATGAAATGTGAAAATCTGGGAAGCTCTAGTGTAAGTTTGGCTATCAAGGAGAGAAGACACACATTAGCTAGAGGGAACACAGGGTTTAAGAATATTTATTCTGTTTGTAGCTTTACGTATAAAGATGGAAAAGATCAGAGTGTGCATAAACTTATAAGCTGTGAGGCAGGAGCTGGCAAAATGGAAGAGATTGAAAATAAAATAGGAACAGACACTGATGGTAGAGGGAGACCCCAATGTTGAAAGAGATGGGAAGCAAATGTCTTTGAAAACATGTAAAGCCATTAGCTTCCAGCAGAGGAAAGGATATTTTCTCTGGGACTGAAGAGAAAGAGGCGCAATGGATACAGATAAAGTCTGATGATATTAGAGCTGAAAAGAAAAGGAATCCCAGCCCTCACTCTTATGAATAAAGTAAAACAAATATTCTCCATTTTATAGTCATGGTGCCTTTTCCCCCCCATTTCCTTATAGTCCTTCAGTGCTTTCTTCACTTACTCCTTCTCCCTATGGAGAAAGAGGAAAATAGCATTTCTCTGAGTTTTAGCCAAGGATAGAGTTCCTTGGTCAATCTGAAAATATGTAAAACCATCCAGTTCCATGGACAACAATGGTATGCCTTGTTTTCCTTAAGAAATTTCTACTCCTGGGCATTTCTGACAGATCTACCATTTGAGTCCTCTCTTAAATAAACTTTTTTGAGTCACCAGCAATTACAGAACTAAGGCTCGTAATTCACAATCACTACTGTTCTGAAAAAACACGAATTTCAGGATGCCTGGGTGGCTCAGTTGTTTAACCATCTGCCTTCAGCTCAGGTCATGATCCCAGGGTCCTGGGATCGAGTCTCACCTTGGGTTCCCTGCTCAGCTTCTCCCTCTGCCTGTTATTCCCCTGCTTGTGTGCACTCTCTGACAAATAAACAAATAAAATCCTTAAAAAAGAAACAACATGGATTTCTAGTTTAAAACCTGGAGTGCCACTTGAAATAGTTTAGGATAACAAATGAAATATAAAGTCAAGAAAGCTTCTCTGAAGGTATTTAAATATTAATCACACCCCTATGTGATTTCACTCAATAATCATTCATCTAAGAGGAATATGTAAGAGGCCTACATAAGCCAGTACTTTTGAAAGTGTCTTTTCTACTGATTTGACGAAAACTATAATGATTAAAGAAAATTAAATCCTACATCTGATTCCTAAATCAATACTGGGATACAAATGGGTAAATGGCGTAGATAACGATGATGAGAGGTAGACAGGTAGATGAGGGACAGACAGATAGACAGATACAGTCTTGGACTTGTCATCTTCTGGGCAACAAAGGACCATTATGTAAGGCCTCAGTGCAAGTAGTCTACGTGGTGATAAGGTTAAAATGCACAATGAATTTCTCTAATTTTATTTTCAATTATATATATTCTAGTGTCCTTTTGTATGTACATGCACAGTATTCACGTCACATTTAGTGTCTGAACCACTTGTGTATGATCTAAAGCCATACTATGAACCCTCTCTGTGACATTCCTATGATACATATTTGAGTTATTATGGCCATGAGTCTGAATTTGAATGTAAATGATTCAGTCACTGAGCCTAGCTAAAGGCCCTCTTCTACTACCTACCGCTCCACCATTCCATTTACAAATGGAAACGAGGAACTCAAATGGCAAATGCTTTCTGCAAATCTGGAGATTCCATGTATGTTTCTGGACATATATGTTTTGATTGTCCAATAGCTAATGAATATCATTTGAATAAATGGTCTAGAGTACTTTAGAAACATTTCACAACATAAGAAATAAAATTCATCTTTTGGGGGGCATCTGAGTGGCTCAGTCGGTTTTGCTTCTGCCTTTGGCTCAAGTCATGATTCCAGGTCCTGGGACAGAGCCCCACAGGGAGCCTGCTCAGGGAGCCTGCTTTTCCTTCTCTCTCTGCCCCTCTCCTCCACTCATGTTCTCTCTCATTCGCTCTGCTCTCTCTCTCAAATAAAAAATCTTTATAGAAAAAAAAATTCATCTTTCTCAACTGAGGACATACTACTTTCAGTTCCAAATGCTATAGGGGTTCTAAAATAGGTAGAAAAACATAATCAAAAGCATTCAGGAACACTGATACTGAAATGCTAAAGAACTGAGAAATTAAGCTTGGCTGGGGTCATATGCTCACACAGGTGGGAAGGGAGGGACAAGGCCCTTCCTGAGGGCCATTCTCTATATATGGCATGGGAGTGAAGAGTCCAGACACCGAAGTCCTATTGCTTGAGTCTGTCTACTAACTCAACCACTTACTAGCTATGTGACCTTGAGCTAGTTTCTTAACCTCTCCCTGTCCCATTTGTTATTGCTATTCTTGCTATTATTGTCATTGTTGTTGTTTGAGGGGAAGGGTCTATAAATTTGAGATAATTATAGTAGAGATGTTATGAAGTTGGTGTAAGCATCAAATGAATTAATATACATTAAATTTATATAATATATAAGCCGATATAAAATATGTAACCTATAAAATATAAAATATGCATAAGTTTATATAATATATATAAGCTAATATGAAATATACATATTATCTATTTTATATAATAAACTCCGAATACAGCACTTGGAATAGTGCCTGACACTTACTAAGTGCCACGTATGGTCATTATTAATGGTATTGTCATCAACATGAACATCACTACTGACAATCCCATGAGGATCACATGGAATACAAGTACTTTTTCCACAAGAAGTGCAAAGACATATCAAAAAGCAAAAACAACCAATATTTACTATCGGAAACTAAAGGTTTCCTTGAGGAGTAACGATATGGCCATGAAATAATACACAAATAATTCAAACAAGACAATTACAAAAGGTTAGCCTTAAGCAAATATTTGAAATAGGCAAAATACGACTTTAAAGATAATATTCTCTCACGTTTATTATTATCCAATGACCATATGATAGAACTTCACTAACAGTGCTGCACATATTACGGCATTCTTATCGTTAACAGTCATGGGAGCAGAAATTATTTGTACCAGTTGACAGTTGAAAAAGTGAGCTTCAGAAAGGTTCAGTAACTTGCTCGAACTTGTTCAGTTTGACAGAAGCAGATTTTGTTCTAGGCTGTCCATCTGTAAAGCCTGTCTTTAAAACCGACACCGGGGTACCTGGGTGGCTCAGTCGTTAAGTGTCTGCCTCAGGCTCAGGTGGTGATCCCATGTCGCAGGGAGTCTGCTTCTCCCTCTACCTCTCTCTCCCGTGCTCACTCGTTCATGAATAAAATAAAAATAAAATCTTAAAAGTAAATAAATAAACAGTACAACCTACACCAGTAGCTCTCAAATTGTTCAAAAGTGTGTCCAAGGAACATTAGTTCCAAAGATTTATATAGATACATTCAATCGATCTTAGGCATGCATACACATATATACATAAATAGTAGTCAAATGATACTATAATGTTATACATATATATACATGTCATATATATGATATATATCATCTTATATATACAAAACACTGGACTACAGATAATTAAGTACACTTTTTACATAGAGACTTTATCATGTCTTTCGAATACCCAAGGGTTTAGTGAGGTCTGTGAGCAGAGACACAGGTTATAAAGCATGTCCAAAAAGTATTGGATCACGGCCCACTTTTTCCAGCATGTCTCTCAGAACCTGGGTGCTATGGAACACACTTTGGTAAGCCCTACAATGTGCCATAACCCTTTCTTTCCTTAGTAGCATGCACACCTCCAAGAATCTTCTCATCTCCAGACTTCTCAGACCACTCTTTTCCTTTTTTTTTTTTTTCCTCACAACATCAAGAGTGGCTGAGGCCAACCTACTATGTAAGCATAGTATTTCCATTTTAATAAGCCCTGCTTAGGCTAAGGAAGGCTCATGGCAGGCACTACTCCACAACTGGGTATGAACTGATGAGACAGAACATTGTCTAAGGGCTCCAGATTATCATAAAGGTAGCGGCTCCACCGATTTGTAAAGACAGCATTCTACTTAATTGTTTTCAACCAAATAGAAGCCTCTGTATGACAGAGATTATTAAGCACCAAATGGAGAAAAGAGAATGTTAGAAATAGACACATTTTCATTCTAAGTAGAAAAATGGACTGAATGTTATTGGCAAAGCCTGGTGTGTTACTGATACTTTTCTCTCAATGACCTTGGCATTCAGAGTGTTAGAGTGGACTAATCCTTCCCTGCAACTTATTTGAACGTTAATGCCAATTTCAAATGCTAATGAGGAAGTTGGCCAACCTTGTCCTTTTTTCTGAAAATGACAAAGCCTAGAACGTTCCCATGCTAACAAATAACAACAAGCATTAAGTTTATTATATTTGTTGATACTGTTATTATTTTATCATGTAACACCAATGGACCTACATGTAAAAATCTCCTGGATGATATTTAGTGACATATAAAAGAGAGAACACAAGAAGAGAGAGAGATACACACACGCCATAAACACACATCAACAAGCTGGGGAAAAAGTTGGTCATTTTGCCTCCAAACAGAGAGATCTTTAATTCAGACTTGAATAATTAAAACTGCATGGTGTTACTTTTTTTTTTTTTTTAAGATTTATTTATTTGACAGAGAGAAACACAGCTAGAGAGGGAACGCAAGCAGAGGGACTGAGAGAGGGAGAAGCTGGCTTCCCGCTGAGCAGGAAGCCCGATGTGGGGCTCGATCCTGGGTCTCCAGGATCATGACCTGAGCCGAAAGCAGTCGCTTAACCAACTGAGCCACCCAGGCGCCCCAACATGGTGTTACTTTTAAGAAACACTACTACCAGAGCACCAGGATGGCTCAGCCATGTTAAGAATCCACCTCTCAATTTCAGCTCAGGTCATGATCTCAGGGGTCATGAGATCAAGCCCCACATTAGGCTCTGCACTGGATTTGAAGGCAGCTTAAGATTCCCTCTCTCTCTTAAGGAAAGCACATTCTCTCTCTCTTAAAAACAAAACAAAACTTCTACCAACTCAAAAAGAAACAAAAACAAAGAAACCATGAAAAAAATACTTCCCCTCAAAAACAAACAAACAACAACAAAAAGCCTAAGGTTGACCCTATTCAGGGGCCCCTGGATGGTTCAGTCAGTGAAGTATCTGACTTAAGCTTGGGTCATGATCCTAGGGTTCCAGGATTAAGCCCCAAGTACGGCTCCCTGTTCAACAGGAAATGTGGTTTTTTTGTTTTTTTGTTTTTTTTAATTGACAGAGAGAGAGATCACAAGTAGGCAGAGAGGCAGGTAGGAAGAATGAAGGAAACAGGCTCCCTGCTGAGCAGAGAGTCTGATGGTGGGCCTTGATCCCAGGACCCTGAGATCATGACCTGAGTCGAAGGCAGAGGCCCTAACCCAGTGGCCCAGGTGCCCAGGAAATGTATTTTTCCCTCTCCCCACTCCTACCCCTGGGTTGTGCTCACACTCTCAAATACATAAATAAAATCTTAAAAAAAAAAAAAAAAAGCTGACCAGAAGACTAACTCTGAAACTGGAAATGAATGTGACTGAATAAATGTTGGACAAAAGTGATCACATCAATGGAGCATTCATATATTCTGCATAGGGACATCTTAAGAGAGACATTAAAAATGAAAATACAGGTATGGTTACATTTAATATTTTTCGATTTTAATGGAATTAGAATCAGGCCATTTTTCATTGAGTGGAAGAAAAAGGCTAGGAAAGCAAAGGTATATTTGATTTTCCTCTAAATGGCATGAATAAAGTCAGGGGTATGGTAAATAAAATAGAGAAGTTTGCCTCAATCGTTATGCAAAATGAAATACACCACAATATGCTTTTTCCCCCAAGACTAGGATGAGGCTATAAAGAAACACATCATACGGGAGTTTTTTTGTCCCTCTGTTAATTTGGAGAATATTCCAGTTTAACATTATTAGGTAGGCTCTCACTGTTTTCAAAAATTGCATTAGGCCCATAAACTCATTCTAATTGGCAGATAAAAAAAATGATGTTTATGTTTACAGATCCTAATGCTTTTGAGAAAACAGACACCCATTTCCATTTCTTTGCTTCTCAACACATCATGCTGGTGACAGATGTTTCTGAACTGTTTCAATGTCCCTGTCCAAATATAAAATGCGTACTTAATGATACCCATGGGTGTATATTTATAGGTCTAGTCATATCTTTATATGTCTACAAAAAAATTGTTCCCCTTGGTAATCACATTTCTATTCAATATTAATGAGTTATTGGCAGAGAAACATCTTTTACGTATGGATGCACACACAAAGACCTGATTTTGTGCATTATGATTATAGATACACACTTGTGTTTGCTTCAGTGTAAATGGTCATAATGTTTTATATATTTTTCTTTTAAAAGCTTCAATATCATATGCTTATTTTCAAGGCATACAGTCAAGGTATCATTTATGGAGAGAGGGCAAAAGAAATGCAGCTTAGTGTCAGCCCCTCCATCCTTGACTGATCTGCAAGCCACCCACTTTAATGGCTCTGCATAAATAATTCAAATTTTAATTATGCTGCCAGCCTCTGACCTGAAGAGAAATGAACAAAGAAAAGGAAAAGAATGGACAAGGGAAAGCATATCAGTTGAATCAAATTTTGCCTCCAGTAAATGACAGCATCTCTAAGCTCCACTTTCTTACTCAAGGTGCACCTGCTTCCTCATTTTTGATTGTTAAAAATAAAATTAGTGTCATCCCCCATACACCAGTGATGATGGAGACATTTACACCAAAAGGAAGCCTTCTTGCCCTTATTTTAACAAGCTGTATCTCTCTGTGTCTATCACATACAGAGATTTACAAAGCAAAATACATACCTATGTTAAAGCAGATTCTCCCAACTAGATATGTCCTGTTTCCAATTTCAGTCTCTATCTTCTCTCCTGCAAAGTCAGTGTGATTCATCCCATTACCAAGCATGTTCAAATCACCGCACTGACACATCTGATCTCTGCTATATTAAAAAAGAGACATAGAAGTCTTCTTCCAAACCCAGGTCTTATAAGTTATTGTTGGAGAGACCATTGCCAAATTCATGGCTGGCTGAATAGACTTAGGAAGAACTAACTGCATCTGTCACAAGGAAAGCTGGCCAAGGCAGAGATGACAGGCGATCCATGGCTGAATGATCTCCTCCCACCTAAAAACATCTTTTAATTGCATCAGGTCTCTCAATACACAGTTGAGCATCTGCTCATTAGAACCAAAGCGCTATTCTCAAACAGAAATGCTAAATTTCACCGTATACTTTTTTTTCTAAATATTGCCTTACAATTTCCTAAAGCAATGCAAACCCAATCATATTTGATCTAAGATCTCCAGGACCAAATCTAACCCACACATATTAATGGTTTATTTTTTTTCTCAGTTTTTCGGTGTCTGTGTAGTTTTTGTCCCTCTATTTAATAAAAAACAGAACAAAACCCATCACACGCGTGCGTGTGCACACACACACACACATTCAGATTTCATTCAAGAAATTCTCAGATCCCATATGCAGTAGGTTCTTTTAGCTTATTTTGGGGACTCACAGCTATACATGCAGAAATTTATTTAATCTACTCTGGGTTTCTTTTCTTTTCTGAATACCAGTCTTTTGCTGCAAACCCATAGGAAAGATTTGGGAAGTCTACCGTGCTCTGCATAAACATATAATGTTGCTGTCTTAAGGATAACTTGATATCGAAACTATACTTTATTTTCAACCACCTGCCATTATTTACAGTCCATTTTCCATTTCTTTATACTTCAAACTTTTGATTTTTCAATCATTCTCTTCTTTATTTTCCTTCTCCCTTTTCCAAGATTTGATTCTCAGAAGTGAGGGCCAATACAGAATTCTATAAAACTATAATTTTAGGTAGCTATTTTTAATGATTCTAGCTCTGTCGATATGATGATAAAACAGTGAAAATATATGTAATATATTTGGATGGAATAGACATGGAAATACATTCTACTTCATTCAATCATCTACTTGATCTACCAGTGATGTATTTCTTTGTGTGTATCGAATGCATTATTTTTTATAAAATTATACAGAAACAATCTTACAGGAGCCATTCAATTACCTTGAAAAAAAAAAACCCACAAAAGAATTTTTATTCAATAAACCATTTGAAGAGTGAAAGAAAAATTGCCTGGCCTTTGGATAATAATGAGGTACATCTCCTTTGTCTATCTGAAACCTGGGTTTTGATTTAAGATTTGTAAGTACACGGTGCTATGACTTTGCGATGGACAGACTCCCTCGTAGGTCTCAGCCGTTACAGTAGACTCCTGCTTCCGCCACATTCAGTAAGAATAGGCTCCTCCAAATACTCTTAAGTGAGTTCAGAACATTTTGTGAAAATGGTTATACATTTACTATCACTTACATGTAAAATAAATTGTAACAGCTGTAGAAATGAACTCTTAAGTAGGATCTTACGAAACCCCCAAGAGAGGAGGTCAGTGCTTGAAAGCTTTCTATCACTGTCTATTGGTGGAAAAGCTCTTCAACTAATTCTCAATAAAAATGTGTTTGACCTTTTCAATACCCAGATAAACTGGAAAAAGAACTACATTACTCTAAAAAAGGCTGAATCTGGGGCGCCTGGGTGGCTCAGTTGGTTAGGCGACTGCCTTCGGCTCAGGTCATGATCCCGGAGACCCGGGATCGAGTCCCACATCGAGCTCCCTGCTTGGCGGGAAGCCTGCTTCTCCCTCTCTCACTCCCCCTGCTTGTGTTCCCTCTCTGGCTGTGTTTCTCTGTCAAATAAATAAATAAAATCTTTAAAAAAAAAAAAAAGGCTGAATCCAAGAAGCATTTGATTTGTTCTATAGCTACATTTCAATCACAGTACAAACTACTCCTAAAATACACTTTCATCCACCGAATTCATCACCCAGAATCTCCCAATGAGGGTATCTGAATCCAGCCTCCATTAAATGACAAATTAATTTCAGATTCAAGGAAAAGATCAAAAGCCTCCCCGAAAATCCTTTATAAACAAACAAACAAAAACCTATTTTGGGGCGCCTGGGTAGCTCAGTGGGTCAAAGCCTCTGCCTTCAAGTCAGGTCATGATCTCAGTGTCCTGGGATGGAGGCCCGCATCCAGGGAGCCTGCTTCCTCCTCTTTCTCTGCCTGCCTCTCTGCCTATCTGTGATCTCTCTCTCTGTCAAATAAATAAATAAAAAATCTAAAAAAAAAAAAAGAAAGAAAACTGTTTTAAAAAAAAACTATTTTTCAGTAAAAAAAAATATATATATATATTTATGTATGTGATATATATATATATCCTGGAAAAACTATTTTTCAGTAAAAAAAAATATATATATATATATTTATGTATGTGATATATATATATATATCCTGGAAAAAGGCTATACCGATGTTTTGGTTTGATAAACCAAACACCTTCATATGTTTACTGAGGGGTGTGTGTGTGTGTGTGTGTGTGTGTGTGTGTGTAGGAAATGTCTTTTCTTATACTTAGCTTTTTCAATGAACTGTTAATTTTTGCTAAATGATTTGGTGAAATGTCTGACTTTTGGATATTGAGACGCATGATAGTCCTTAAGTGTCACAGTTCTACTTATGTTAGCATCAACTGATATTGAATCCAAATAGAAAAACTGCTCAGAATAATCTATTTGCTAACAACTCAGCTTAAGAAATTCGAATACAGTGCTTAAATATATAATATGGCATTAATGTGTAACGTCATTGGATACTTGCTTATTACCTATCCATTCCTGGACCACAGTGGCTAACCAGCATTTTTTTGTATAACCATCAATTCTCACTTTTCCTCATACACAGTATCAAGGCGTGACTGCCTTTCTGAATTGAAGAAACTACAAGTTTTAATGCCAACCTCATTAAATCGAAAGGTTCTATAAGCTCTCTTATATAGGCAACAAAAATCAACAATCAATAAGTAAGAATTATTCTATTATCTTTGGTGAACTCAGTCACCAAAATACGTTATATGGGGAGAGGAAAGATCTATTTTTGGTGTAAACTTTTGTTTTTAATATGTTTGACAAAAACCTTTAGTGAAATATACACAGAGTATAGAAAGATTAAAATTGATCAAAGGAAATATAGTGTTATAACTGCACCAAAGTTAAAAGTTGTCTTTAAAATAATTCCATAATAATGGCTAAGAATTTAATGTTTCAGGTATTACCTTTATAAATATGCAATAAGTACTTCAATTGAAAATGTATAAAATATCATAAATGAGATTATCTTCCAAAGACTTTAAAAAAAAATTTTATTTACTTAGAGAGAGACAGCAGGAGAGGGGGAAGTCAGAGGGAGAAGCACACCTCCCTGCTGAAAAGGGAGGCCAATTCGGAACTCGATCCCAGGACTCCAGGACCAAGACCTGAGCTGAAGGCAGTTGCTTAACCAACTGAGCTACCCAGGTGCCCCTTCTAAAGGCTCCTTTACAAAAATAGTTGAACCAACCAATGACCGTGATACACAGCAAACCAGAGGAGATACACGGTTTGGGGTTATGTAATTACTAAATGTACTGACACAGCCCAGTTATTCACTCTCCCTCCAATCACACATTGTCCATTCTTACTTCTTTTTCTCTCTTATTTATTCAACCCAATTCAGATATGCTCAAAAAGAATTCTGAGTTAATTACTAAAGGCGCGTGAATCAAGGCTGGCAAAAAAGGCTGAGGAACCATGGGGCAAGGTGCCTTGAGTAATGATTAGAAGGATGAAAAGCAAAGATGAGCTTTAGAAAAAACAGGAACAGAAAGGGACCTTGAGAGACAACTGAGACAGAAAAGAAGAGGATAAAATGAAGGATGGGGATTATAACACGATGACAAGAAACCTTTGCCAACACAGTAAATCTGAAGAGCCTGATAAATGGCTGAAGAGAGGAAAAAGACAGAAAAGGGTGTCCAGGAAGCTGTCAGCCACAGTCCTGATCTAAGACAGAGGGTGGCAAGAGGACCCTGAAAAGACAGTGCTTCCTCGGGCCGGAAGCAGGCACGAGCTGAGACACAGCAGTAAAGGGCAAGGAAGCGTGAACAGTTTGCAACCGAAGCTGGATGCTCCATCCACACACTGGTTCTTAGTGAAAATGTCCAGAGTCCATCTGATTATCCAAACCAGAAACCTAAGTATCTTCTTTCCTCTCGATGTTCACATGCAGCAACTCAGGATGCTCTGTATGCTCTCCTGGTTCATCTCTTACCTCTCCTGCGTTTACAGGGAGCTGTTTCCCTTCGGGCTGTGTTCACTTTCCAGGATTTCTGCAGCAGCCCTCACACTGGTCCTCCAAACCGGATTCTGCAGTCCTTCAGCCCAGACCCCACTAAAGCAGCCAATGTGAATTCACATTAAATCCAATTCCTCTTCCTCCTCACTGATAAATCTAAGAGCTTCCCTGTCATCACAGGGCTACCCTCACTAAGATAATGAGTGGGGCTTTACGTTTTTAATTCTTATGAGCCTCCAAAATGGATACCACTTTCCCTACTTTACAGACAAGTCATGAAATTCAAACCCAAATGTGCCCACTCTGCATGCACAGACTTCCCGGGGCACATGCTATAAGAGCCCCTTTATTTATCTGGCAGGCATCTACTCACTTCCCTCATCTTATATCTCACCATTTTCTTTATGTGGCATAACCACATTTTGTACCACTTGAAATCCCCCCAGGCTTTCTCTTCACCGCAGGAGCTGAAAACTCTTCCACAGGCTTCCATGACACTTGCATATCTATGAACATTGTTTGCCTCTCTGACAATCTACACTACTGGGCTGTAAACCCTTTAAGGTAAAGATATCACCTTCCAATGGCAGCATTTTTATAATACCTACCTCAATGTGTGCAATATAAGAGGTACTTGGTAAAAATTTTCTGAGCCAATGACTGAGGCACAAGAGATACTAGGGACAAAGTGGCAGGAAAGAATAAAGCTCTTCATTTATATGCTCACCTCCTCGCAAGTCAAAATATTCAACTGTAATTTCTGAGAATAAAAAATGCAGACAGGAGAGATCCGTACGTTGTTCTAAACCTCTACACTGTTGTTCTTCCTCTCCGGTTCCCTGATCGTGAATGGAGACCCATCATCGGCTCGGGTAACTAAGTTCTTAGTTATTCTTTCCTCAGCTATTTCTGACTTTTCCTGTTCTTTATTTATTTGTTTTACTCTTTTGGACTTGATTCATGTGTCTTCATGTTTAGTGGAGTCAACAGCTGACCTCCCTCGTTAGCTACCCATGCCTGAGAGAGCTGCTATTTTGACTTCTGCGAGCATGTGTTAGTTTTTGCCTGTTCTTGAACTTCATGTATATCTAATCATACAGTATGTATTCTTTTCTGTCTGGCTTCTTTGGCTCTTCGCTCTATCTGTGAGAGTTAGAACTACTGTTGCATGTAGCAGTGTTTTGTTTTTTGTTGTTGGTTTGTTGTTGCAGTTGTTGTTTTGCTGTGCAACATCCCAGTGTACAAATGTAGCACAGACTATTTATCTAATCTTTTGTTGAAGAACATTTGAGCTGTTTACAGTTAAGAGCCATTGCAAAGGAGTCTACATGATTTTTTGTAGACACATGCATTCATTTCTCTTAGGTATATTCTAAGAACTGCTGGTTCATAGGGTTAGATATTACCAAAGAATTTTCCTAGGTCGTTGCTGTAAAAACGGGTATCGCCAAGTCCAGTGTGTTTAAATTCCAGTTGTTATGTATACTGGCCAACAATAAGCAGCTTAATTTTTTTTTTTTTTTAATTTGGCCACTCTGGTGAATTTGAACACTGACCTCCTTAATGTCTTGGTCACTAAACGCCCTTTAACTACTTCCTTAGGACTCACTCATTGCTTAACTCATTTCATTATGGCCTCTGCCTAACTATGCGAATAGCCATGACATCAAATTCAATTGATGTTTCTGCATAATCATCTCCCTTTAACTGTATTCCCATTTAACTAACTACAAACTCCTTCCCTTGCTGCACTGGATGCCATGTTAACGTCATCATTTGCTTGCGACTTTGGCTCTCTTCCTCACGTCCAACCTATAAATAAAATGCTTTAACTGCAGATTGAACCCTCTGCTCTTGCTTTCTCATGTCAAGTGCCGCCTCAATAAAACTATGTACCTACTACGATCCTTTCTCTCAGAAGTGTCAATCTTCCAACTTTATTCGCTGGTAGGCAGCCACGAAGAAAACCTACCATCATCTCAAATTCTTCATGTAAGGAAGCAAAACCACTGCTTTCTCTTGAACCTAGCTCTCCTCTAGGGTTTCCCCGTACTACTCAAAAGAGCACTATTCAGACAGCCATTCGATCGCAAAAGCTTGAGTCATTTATTTTTACACTTGTTTCTTCCCTACATGCAATAACTGAATGATCTTGATTCCTTCTCAGACTTCATATCCATCCTTTATCCCATAAAATATACTTATTCCGGGGCACCTGGGTGGCTCAGTTGGTTAGGCAACTGCCTTCGGCTCAGGTCATGATCCCAGAGACCCGGGATCGAGCCCCACATCGGGCTCCCTGCTCGGCGGAAAGCCTGCTTCTCCCTCTCTCACTCCCCCTGCTTGTGTCCTTCTCTGACTGTGTTTCTCTCTGTCAAATAAATAAAATCTTTAATATATATATATACATATGTGTATATATACACATATATATACACATATATATACACTTATTCCATATAAGTAATGGAATGGAAATTAGTCATTATAATTTTATGTATCTTTTACCATCCATAAGTGAGCCTGTTCCAACTGACCAAATTTCACAGAAGCTTGTTAATTTCAAATTGGCTGATTTTTGTCCTCAAATTATCACTGCTACCACCACTGCCAACAAAGCAATAACTAACATATCATAGTTTCTTTCCCCAAAGCACCACAACCACCTGTGGATAAGTTTCTTTTATTATCTATACTTGAAAGCGGAGAGAAATTGAGTTTTAGACAGACAGTTGTTAATGACAGCCAAAGAGATAAAAAGGCTTCAAGAGTCAGGTAAATGGCTGGAACTGGGAAAGAAACTAATTACAATGTAAAATTCTATGTAACATTTCCTTCTATCCTGAATCTATCTTATTTGAAATAATCAGTATTTACAGTCCTAGACAGTAAATGATAAACAATACAAATATACACATGAAAAGATTGAGATTTACGTAAGTCAAAACTCATTTAAGCAGAAATCCAAAATGATTAATTTATGAGACAGAATCTGACCATATAATCTCTACAAGATAGGCTATACTATAAAAAAAATGATTATAAGCTAACTTGTAGCTTTCCAAATTTAAAACAACAATTTTGGCAGGAAGGTCACTGGAATGGATGAAAAACTCATAAAAGAGCCCTTATTGATGGGGAGGGGGTACATTAGTTGTCCAATAACAATGATAGTTGTAGCAACATGGTCAATGCCTATTAAGTGCCAGGGAGAAACTGGTAAAAAAAAAACTACTGTGTGGCCTTAAAATATGCTTATAAATTCTCTCATCTTCCTTTCTTCAAGTGGTAGGCCTGACATAATGATTCTGGTTTTTTTAAGATTTTAATTATTTATTTGAGAGACAGAGAGAGGAGTGGGGGAGGAGTAGTAGGACGGGAGAAGCAGACTCCGTGCAGAACATGGAGCCCGACACAGGGCTTGATTGCACAACTCTGAGATCATGACCTGAGCTGAAATCAAGAGTCCGACATGTAACCAACTAGGCCACCCAGATGCCTTAGTGACTCATTTTTAACGAACCGCACAGAGTAGAAGTTCCAGTGTGTAACTTAAGAGACAAGGTCATAAGAGATACTATGAATCGTTCCTCATGCTCTCTCGCATGGTTCGCAGTGGAACAAGATAGCCACCACAGCCAAGAGGATGCGAAGAGGCCCAAGTGGAAAGGCAATGACATCTCTGGCCAACAGCCATGGGATGAAGACACCTCGAAAGTGCCAGCCAAGCCCCCCAGATTACCCGGATCACATAAGAGACTGAGAATCACCCACAAAGCAATGCCCAAATTCCTGACCCAGGCATGAGATAATAAATGTTTGCAGTTTTAAGCCACCGTGTTTTGAGGTAATATACCAGACAGACATTGATAACTAAAATAGCAATATAATAAACAAACTTGACTTCATGTCCTAAATAAAACCACAAAAGAAATAGATTTAAGTAAGATACTATTTGTTATCTGTCAACTCAGATGTTTGAGAAATGATAATAAGCAGTGTTTCAAAGGAAGTAAAGATGAAGACACTCTCATACACTGCTTACAATTTCAGGTAGAAATTTTGACAAGCTGTATCCATATAATAATGACTTCTGATATGTCTCCACCTTGGGAAATTATGCTAAGGAAATTGGAGTTTTAGATATGTATTTTTATATACAAATATTTATGGCATTCATATTTGTGATGCTAAAAAATTGAAGCTTTTAGAAATGAGCCACAGATCTCTGTATATGCATATGATGTTACCATTAAGTTATATTTTATGTATTATTGTTACATATTACTGTATATTTTATATATTATGTAATAACATTCTTTTATCATTATATTTGATGACCTAGACAAAAAAAAATTTTTTTAAGATTTTATTTATTTATTTGACAGAGAGAGATCACAAGTAGGCAGAGAGGCAGGCAGAGAGAGAGGAGCGGGCCTCGATCCCAGGACCCTGAGATCATGACCTGAGCCGAAAGCAGAGGCTTTAACCCACTGAGCCACCGAGGCGCCCTAGACAAAAATTTTTAACACAGCAAGTGCCAACAGCTTATTTTAAACATGTAAGGAGTATGACTTCAATTTAACTGGGTGGCTCAGTTGGTTAAGCATCTGTCTTCAGTTCAGGTCATGATCGGGGTTGGGGGATGGAGTCCCACATCGGGCTCCCTGCTCACCAGGCAGTGAGCTTCTCTACCTCTCCCCTGACTTGTACACTCTCTCTTTCAAATAAGTAAATAAAATCTTTAAATTTATTTAAATTTATATGTATTTGACAGAGAGAAACACAGCTAGAGAGGGAACACAAGCAGGGGAAGTGAGAGAGGGAGAAGCAGGCTTCCCGCAGAGCAGGGAGCCCGATGCGGGGCTTGATCCCTGGTCTCCGGGATCATGACCTGAGCCCAAGGCAGACGCTTAATGACTGAGCCATCCAAGGGCCCCAGTAAATAAAACCTTTAAAAAAACAAAACCTCTATTTAATAAACCGTTGCATGTGTGTGCACACGTTTGTGCCTGTACGCATGATGGGTGAGGACACAAAGAGGAAGAGAATTAAAAGCGCCAAATGTTATTTATACCTGGGTACAGAATTAAGAGTAAAGAGCTGACCCTTGATCAGCGTGGGTTTGAACAACGGGTCCATTTATACACAGATTTTTTACAGTATGGTACTGCAAATGTATTTTCTCTTATGATTTTCTTCATATTTTCTTTTCTACAGTTTAGTGTAAAACAACACACCAAATACATATAATGCCTAATATACACAATACATAAAGTATACAAAATACGTGTTAATCAACTGTTTATGTTATCCATAAGGCTTTCTTCCAGTTAACAGTGGGCTATCAGTAGTTAAGTTTTTCGGGAGTCAAAAGCTAGATGCAGATTTTTGACTGTGTGTGGAAGGGGGCATGGTCAGATCCCTCAAATCCTTATGTTGGTCAGAGTCAACTGTATTTTCTTTACTTCTTCTACTTACCGATTTCTTTCTTTTTTTTTTTTTTTTTTTTTTTTTTTTTTTTTTTTTTTTTAAAGATTTTATTTATTTGACAGAGAGAAACACAGCCAGAGAGGGAACACAAGCAGGGGGAGCGAGAGAGGGAGAAGCAGGCTTCCCGCCGAGCAGGAAGCCCGATGTGGGGCTCAATCCCGAGTCTCCGGGATCATGACCTGAGCCGAAGGCAGTCACTTAACCAACTGAGCCACCCAGGCACCCTACTTACCGATTTCTTAATACCGAGAGAACAACAGTTCCAGTGAAGAATAGGAGGAAATAGTCTTTGTCAGGCACCCT
This sequence comes from Spilogale gracilis, assembly GCA_004023965.1. Lineage (NCBI taxonomy): Eukaryota > Metazoa > Chordata > Mammalia > Carnivora > Mephitidae > Spilogale > Spilogale gracilis. The sequence continues at coordinate 34,170 of PITA01006427.1, read as the reverse complement.
GCAGATGCTCTTCCAGAAGACCACACATCATCTGAACCTGGTGACCTCTCTGAACTCCTCTTAGACACTCTCACACCAGCTCATTGAGCTCCACTGAGACAGGCCCTTCTGAACCTGGAACACAAACAGCTCCCTGGGCCTCAGGGCCTTTGCATAACCATCCCCTCTGCCTGGATGGGCACCTGCACCGCCACACATAGCGGCTTCTTCCACCACCTTTTCCTCTTATCTCAGGTTAAAGGACCTTTATGTTAGCTTATGTTATTAGATGACCTGTATTAACCACCATATTCAGAGCAACCCACCCAGGCAACAGATCAAGAATTATGCTCCTCTGGTCACCAACCTTCAGAGCATGTTTCATTATATAAAGATCTCTCTTTAATTTTTTTGGCACTTGGTTATCTCCCTTATTTATAAAATATAAAATTACAGCAGAAAAGTCATCTGTCTGGATAACTGCTACCACCTCATGTCCCTAGAAAAATGCCCACCCAATAGCAGGAAGTCAAGAGATACTATCTGAATGAATGTTAGACTAAATGTCTGTTTTAATGTGGACCACTGCCTATTCTTACTGCCCTTCTTGTTCTTGGCTTAAAGGCCCTGCACTCCCAGTTTTTCTTCTTCATTTCTCCTGCATACTGCTTCCTCAGACGCTAATGGATCACTGCTAGGGTATCCTTACTATCCCTACACATGACAAAGGGTCAGGCAAAATGGAGAACACCCCTCCCCCAACATCCTCAACAAGGTGCACGGGCCTATGGGAATGTAATACACTTCCACATTCACAGAGTATGAGAATAGAAGCTCCATGAGGGGGGTGATTCATTCTTATTTGTTGGCTTTAGTGCCTACATCAATGCCTGATACAGATTAGGCACTGGATAATAAATGTCAAACGCCTATATTTCTGAATGAGGAAGAACCAATACGCTTTGTTCCACGCATCCATAGAGATGACATAATGTATGAGAACAGGAAAAATAAGCCAAAGAAAATTCTAGGCAGGGACACACACACACTGCAACCTAGCATGTGACAACAGAAGTATACGGAGGGAAAACACTTCCTCATGAACCAGCCTCAGATGCCAGCATTAAGTGTGATATGAAATATACACACTGCTGCACAACACACAGCTTTTTCCCCCCAGCACTGTAGGTCTCTGATGCCACCCATTAAGTCACACGGTAAATGTATTACTTCAGTTAAACATCAAAATTTACTTAGGACCTACAGAAAGGTCCTTGGCTCTGTCATGTGTAGTTCCCCCCAAAAAAGGAAATCAAGAATATGTTTGAACTGTTTTCCCAAGTAATCAAAACTTCAATAACACTCCCACCTTTTTATAACACTTCTTTCAATATAAATGCATCTCAGGGCATCTGGGTGGCTCAGTCCTCAAGTGTCTGCTTTCACCTCAGGTCATGATCCTGGAGTCCCTGATTCAAGCCCTGCATCGGGCTCCTTCCTTGGCGGGAAGCCTGCTTCTCCCTCTCTCACTTTCCTTGCTTGTGTTCCCTCCTAGCTGTGTTTCTCTCTGTCAAATAAATAAAATCTTCAAAAAAGAGAAAAGAAAAAGAAAATATAAATATGCCTCAGAGCATGCACCCAGCGGTGTTTGCCCATTATCTTGTATTTTGTTTAACTTCTCTGATCTTCCTGAATGGATAGTGCGGCTGTTACCCCAAGGTGAAGGCTGCATCCCCTGTCATGCTGTTCTCAGATCCCATCAGTCCGGAAAGCAGCTCTATCATTATCTCTGGAAGGGGTCTTTCCACAGAGAGCCCAGAGTTTGTGTCCGTGTCTCTACACTCTTCAGCAAGACAAGCACCATCAAGCTGGCTTTACACTGTCATTTTCATTGAAAACCTGTAATTATGTCCCACAAGCAACACTCCGTCCCGCCACGCTGTTTAAAGACGATACCCCAGAAGCTGAAGAGCAACAGTCCTCACGCATCGAAGTGTGTATCTTGTAAGCAACAGTACGGGGGCATGCACACAGTAAGCGCTACATAATTGTTTATGGAAGACATTATATCTGCCCTTGATAGACAGTATAATTAATGATTTTTTTTTTGTGGAAACAGAATAGATTTTTAAAGAGTGAATGGAGCAGACCATGACAGGCTTTGAACTGTCATTTAATAAAGATATTCCACCATAGAAGACATGCCATTCCAAGGTCATCACTCACATCACCTCATTTACATCTACACCAATTAATTAAGTGTTGTCGTTTCTTCATAGACAGAACTATCAGATGAGGAGTTCACCTTTATCATTTTCTCAACCTGAGCTGAGCTGGCTGATTCAAGTCATCAGGTATCCTTGAAGCATCAAATCATTTTAAGAGAGGAGAGTTTAGAGAGAGCATCCTCAAAAGTTCTTACAGTGCAATTAGCTCAACTTTACAGTGGACATTTGTCTCAGTTTTTCACTCCTTTGTTTTTGATCATGGAAACATTTCTTTGGTGAATTTCTCAAGATATAAACTATGTCAGGCGGTAGTGGCCCCTCCACGCTTAGACATCAGAAGCTGGTTATACTTGCCTTGTTTGCCTCTGGGGCTTGCCCAACCGCTTTCACTCAGTTAGACGGACCTGTCCTGGCCTTTGAATGAGAAGTTAGTGACTCAGGGAAGGAGGGTCAGTGACAGACCCATTCTGGCTGTGGCAGAGACATCCAGATCGAGAAGAATCCACGGCAGCTTCAGGCGACCGGTATTGGTGGGAGCAGGTGTAAGCCATGATGCCGATGTACAGGGCTTGCGGCAAGTGGGCCAGCCCTAAGCTGGCTCTGTATGCAATTTCCTCAATTCTGTGAATTACCCAACGCATGCTTTTTAATAAATATGTCTGCTATCTAAATCAGCTTGTCTAGTTATTTGGAACTGTTAAAAAAAATCTTAATGAAGACAACTTCTGAGTAATGCATACATTGGAAGGTTACACATTGACATCCTATTAAAAAAAAAAAATTAATTGGGCCACCTGAGTGGCTCAGTGGTTAAGCATCTGCCTGCAGCTCAGGTCATGATCCCGGAGTCCTGGGATGGAGCCCCACATCAGGGCGGGGTGGGGGGGGTCCCTGCTCAGTGGGAAGCCTGCTTTTCTCTCTCTCTCACTCCCCCTGCTTGTGTTCCCTCTCTAGCTGCTGTTTCTCTCTGTCAATAAATAAATAAATAAATGAAACCTAAAAAAAAATTAATAATAATGATAAGTCACAAGATTGCCATTTAACCCACACATTTAAAGTTTTATTAGTTTCATGACATCAGAGGGCATATAGGGCATGAAGAATTAAAAGGCAACCACATGTGAGCTCTACCTGATTATCACAGATGCTGCTATGGAAGTATCAGTAGAACATATGCATTGGTTCTTCATGGATTCAAAGGTTTCTGGGAATCTAGACAAAATGATATTCCTTTGTAATTCTTGGCACTCCCACCCTTAGCCACCTACCCCAAGATTTCTAGCCACAGACGCTCTGCAGAAAAATTAGCTCTGAAGTTTTCCTCTGTTTTCATGAAAATTTCATTCCATCTTGTCAACCAGTTACATGGTCCCAGTATTTAAAGGAAAAAATACTATCTGCTTATTAAGGTAGTTCTCTTGTGACAGATAGGTTTATCTGTTGCAAGGAGTACCTCTACTTTCAAAGAGGAGCAATTAACTGAACTCTGTATGTTCTGGAGAAATATGTGAGGACAGGAACCTTTCTCCTCCTCTTTTTCATTGCAGGATGCAGTTTACCCATTTCCAGCAATAGACCACCAATGGAGTAGCCACTTCCAAAAAGGCTCCAATCCAAACTTGAAGAAAATGCTAATTTTGTAAATTAACAGGCCCTATACAGAATTTGATTATCAACCAAAGAGTCTATATTTCCTAGAAACCAAAATAACTGGTCAATGATGGTCCTTCTAAGATGTTTCCTCATCACTGGGTATCAATACTTCTAAATCTCAGAAAGAGAGATGAAGAATCTTCTCCAAGTTTATTCTTATCTGAATGCAGGTAAATGTGCATGAGACTGAACCTGAACTGATTCCTTAAATAACACCCAATCTCCTCTTCTTGTCCAACCTGACACACTTGCCCAGCCTTACACACTTGCTACATCCTTGGGCTGTGGACACTACTCATAATCCAGTGTCCTTTAATAGCTGCCTCTGAAACACTGATCTGTCGTTAGGACCTGGGAATAAATATTTTTTTCCCTAAAATGCCTATTACTGGTAACTTATATTTTATAGTTATAAAAAAAACTAAAATAGTAGGTTGTATCTTATGACAAGACTAAATTTAGTTCAGGTAATTTTCATGCAATCTGGTCTCTGCTCACAGCTTCGGTGATCAAAGGTAGATTATACTTGGATACCTATTGAGAAAATAAGCAAACAAAAAATTATAATAGTCGTGACATTTTTCACGTCTTCACTTTCAAACAATATAAAGAAAAGTCTTAGTGATTTAGAAAACATAAAATCTGGCATTCATTTATTAAAGTAAATCTATAAATCAAAATAGGCAGTAATTAAAAATACAGTGATGTTAAATAGAATTTATCATGAGCCATAAGTGAAAACAAATACTGTTTGTAATAATATCTTTAATGTTAGGTTTTGGCTACTTTCTATGTAAAAATCATGGGTCATATATGCATCTGCAAATGCTCACATACATATGCACATATATCATATAAATGGTCAAGAAACATTTGAGTGACAAAAGTACCAAGAAATTTTAATTTTCAGAATCCCAGAAACAACATCTCAGAGAAACAAAATTCAAGGCTCACAGAATTAATAAGGAAATTCTGTGGCATTTTTTTTTTGCACATGGTAATATCTACTCAGATGAAAATGAGATGTGTGTCATCTTACTATGTCCCAAAGAGTGCACAGATCTGTCATCATACTCTCAAAGTCTATAGTTCATTCATAAGTGCCTAGAGGATGGGTCTAGCTCTGGAAGAAGTTAATGATCTTCATCATTAACCAAAATTCACATATTGCTCCCCTCCCCCACTTTTAATCTGGAAACCAATTTAGGATTGCAAGACTCTAGAATTTTAGAGCTACACGGAGCCTTTTATGTCATCCTATTCTACTCCTATACAGAAATAACGTATTTGTCTCAGGTCAAACTGCAAGTAAATGGAAAAGCTAAGACAAGAATTTAGGTTCCTAATTTGGAATCCAGGTCAGAACTATTTCCATGGCATCCAGTATATAAGCCAGGTTTCTTTCATCTGCAAATAAATGAAAACCCTGAACTCAAACTGACAAGAGCCGTAAAGGATTTATTTGATGGCAAAACCTGCAAGTCCTGAGGTAAGATCTCATTCGGTGTTCCTTGACTGAGCACCTCAGCAGCATCATTAAGGAATCAAGTGTCTTACGATCCAAAGGCTCCCGTCTTGTACTTAGGACAGCCAGGTTCCAGAGCAGTGGGAAAGAAAGAGGTTTCTCTTCCTCACACAGCTACTGATGAAGAGACAGCCTGAATGGGTCCTTCTAGACATGGAAGGTCATGTGTTAATTAACTGAGTCCTAGGTATTAGGAGAATCAGTCACTGTTTCAAGAGACAGTGCATGTGAGAAACTGGTGAGTATCATCCAAACAAAACAGATGCTACACAAAAGAGAGGGTAGAATGGATATTGAAGAGACAGGCATCTATCGCTCAAGAGAATGTCGAGACAACTTTTTCATCTAAACAATTATCTACTAATTGCCATCCCTTAGGCAGTGAACACCCTCAGTTATAGTGAGCTCAGTTTCACATAAATTACGAAGCAATGTTACCCTAAAAGCTTTAAAAAGTTGTGATGTGCGTTTTGTTTTGCTTACATATTCTTACAAAGAAAGGAGGGATCATTCAAAGACTCTTAAGTATATAGTGGGCATTTTATAAAAAGATATGCCATTTTTATACAGATTTTACATCAATATGACAACTACGATATGAATAGAAACATCAAATGCACATATATGTCATTATGAACTTGAACTGAATGGTCAAAAAATTCATAAATTCAAAATGCTTATTTAAAATTCCTTAATTCCATCTTAAAATGGCATTATGTCCTATGAATGTAAAGTCCTACCTACTGAAATAACTTATGGTGATTTTCTTTTTATGATAGCACTCCATAAAATCTTTCATAATGTCGTAATTATCAAGTAACCAAGCAAGTAAATTCCATATACCAAAGGTAAATCTAATCTGTTGTCACACTTATGTTTAGATCCTCTGACTGATTTAGGGATGTTGGAGAATATCTGAACCAAAAAAGAATAGCAAGATCCAGACAGATAATCTGTGTGAGAGTTGAAGCCAATGCACCCTGGTAACCTCCGTGAAATAGGGCAGAGCTGAAGGCAGAAAGGTTACTGGGACCTAGGAGTAAAAACTCTGAGCAGGAGGACGGCATATCTGGTTCTCTCAAGAGAGTTGGCCCAAGTGATTATCCCATTTTTTTACACTTAAAACTAATTCCCATACTGCCAACAAATAAAATCAAAATTCCATTTTATTAAAGCAAGTGCAGAAGAAATAAAATTGTAAAATGGGAGAAAACTCATAGAAGGTATTCTATAAGGATACTCAAGTGAATAAAATGGATTGCAAAGTGAAAACACCTTTCTTAGATTATTTCTGATAGTTCCCTTTTGTTCAAATCTATTACATGGGTGTATTGTGGGGCCGCGGGGACAACTCAGGTATTATCATGTACCTTTCTGCAATATATTATAAATTTAAACATTGCAACTTCCCCAATGTAAGAATCAAACTAAGTAAAATTGTCAGTGCCATGACCATGGTGACCACACTCTCAAAATTTTTTAAGAATCTTTACCTTTACACCAGAACCTTAAACATCTGAAACAACATGCCAATTTTTTCTCCCAAACTTCTTACAAAGTGTCACAAAAAACTCGCTCCCACAATTGTATTTTGATCATATCAGACCTTCCCTGAAGAGTACCAATCTACCAGCTACTAGAAAAGAACTGAAGTTTAAAAAAAATATCATTTCAGAAAATAGTATATCAATCTTTTCCAGTCTGTACTCCAGAATTCAGCCTGACCTCCCTCAAATTGTTTGATAGCTCATGATACATTTTGAAAGCTCCCTGCCCCAAAAGTCCCTTCTAATTGTAGGAGAGGAACATGTAAGGTTTACTATATACAAGGTGAGGGCAAGGCGAATAAAAAAGGTAAATAAGCAGGCAAGGAGCCAGCATCTGAAGAGCCTATGATTTTGTAAAAGGTTAAAATCTACAAACAGAGAATAGATATTTATTAATGTATCATAACACACAATAAAACCTCATAGATGCTGGTCAACTTGCTAACAAGCAATTGGATTTGGGAATTAAGACATTAGAGACTTTGAAGAACAATATCTATGAATATGGAAAGCAAGATTATACACAATTAGCAATTAAAATTATGTATTAGGGGGATAGGGTAATGGAAAGATTCTGACAAAACTATACTCATATTCACCAAGAAGAATATCCATTTTTCTTAAATAAACAAGGTTATACATGGACTTTGAGATATTAAATTATCCAGTAAAAGGAAAAAATAACACTGATGCATGTTACTAATAAAATAATATAAAACAGATTAATTGAATAGACCTAAAAGTGGTGTCATTTCAATTACGGGTTTATAATAAATTCTTTAATAAATGGAAACATGATCCTGGAATCATTAGTTAATTATTTGGATAAGAAAAAAAAAAGAAAGAAAGAAAGGTGCCTACTTCACAGCATATGCCAAAATCCATTCAAATGGATTAAGGTTAAATGTACAGAGAAAAAAAGGGGGGATTACAAAAACAGTGAAAGGATAAATTAGCTAAAAGAAAAGGAATAGTGCAAGTTAGAGTTTTTTTCTAAACAAAATGGTGAAGACTTTCTTTCTATAAAGAAAAAGACTGATAACGATGCCATTTAAAAAATGAAAGTGAGGGGTGCCTGGGTGGCTCAGTTGTTAAATGCCTGCCTTCGGCTCAGGTCATGGTCCTGGAGTCCCAGGATGGAGCCCCACATCAGGCTCCCTGCTCGGCGGGAAGCGTGCTTCTCCCTCTCTCACTTTCCTTGCTTGTGTTCCCTCTCTAGGTGTGTATCTCTCTGTCAAAGAAATAAATAAAATCTTTTAAAAAAAAATGATGATGTCTGGAAAAGGGAGGTGATACAGTAGCTCCCATCACCCAAGAGTTGAGGCAAAGTGCCTGTATTCGAGCATACTGTCAGATTACAGGTAGGGGTGAGTGCAAGGAGGGAAAGAGGCACATGTAAGGAAGTTTGCAGGAAGTGTGATGGCAACCACTGTGGGTTATGTTACATGTGTTAAAGACTGAATTCATGCAAAGGACTATTTCTGCCGTTAGCAGTAGGCTACTAGTCTCGACCAGCTCTAAAAAGACCCAAGGTAATTAACTAACGTGGACCCTTGGACAAACTCTTTATAAAATTTATAAAATAGAATGAAAGTTTTCCTGCTTTTGTGGGCTCAGGCTCATAAATGTTGAGACAGAATTTATAATTTTAGATTCTATTCTAGTCTCCGTGTCCTTGGAAACGGTAAAGGAGAGCATCCTTTATTAAGAATGGAGAAGAGTTAATATTTAACACATTATTTATGTCACCAAATTCACCTTGGTGAGAGACCCCTGAGAGAGTCCTATCATGTCATGAACCTATTAACCTTGGTTCGAGTCTGAGTAGAGAGTAAGTATAATATTCACTAAACCAGCAGCACAAATGACTACAAATTAACATAGTACCATTGCCTGCATGCTGATATGACAGTCCGTCTGCCTGGGCAAAGGTGAGACTTGGACCAAGAAAAGGGACAAGACTGTGATCACGTGGCAGCAAGGAATCTGTGAGGGCACAGGGGTAGCACCAGTGCTATATATTTGGAGAAAATGTTTTAGAACCTCAATTGACCAATAAAGAAAGCGACCGGAGTTTGTCTAGCTATTTGCCTTTCCCTCTCGCTGTGAGGGCTAATACAACATACAAGTTGTTTGGCTTGTCTTTGTAACCCGCGTCAGACCCACCATGGTGCAGCCCTTCATTCAGTTCATGCTAAGAAGATGCATGGAACAGCCTGCTACAGAAATGAGCCAGGGATGACCCATGTACAACAGTACACGATCATTTCTTCTCTGCAAACTGAGTCCTACTAGCTCAAAAGCACACCAGTACTGATCTCAAATATGACACAATCAGTTGCTCTTAAAATAGATCCAAGAGATGTGGAACCATTTGGCAGCTGCCTCCTTGCACACCCCCAGCACCCCAGCCCACATGTGTGAGCACCAGAGAAGCCCTGGGCCAGGGAGCCCCCAGGAGACTGCTTGCCGTCAAAGCTCCCCAGCCCAGATGCCCTGCAACGCTGCTAAGTGACGCCACCTTGACACGGAAGCCCCTCCCTGCCAGCCCCCTCCTCCAGGAGTCCCCATGCCCTCCTCCCTTTCCAGATGGCATCCCTGTGCCATCAGCTTCTGGAAAGTCACATGCTGTGAGGGACCTGCCTCTCACGTCCAAGTGCTGCCCAGTTCAGCCTGCACATTCCTGCCTGTCATGGCCACATCTTTTTGCCTCCAATCTGGCCCCAAATCCCTGCATGGCCCAGCTCTGGATAATCTTGGTGTCGCGGCTCAGGTATCTTTCAAGACTGCAAAGCACCCTGGTATGTAGCTCCTCTTGAAATAGTTATTTCCTGTTTACTTTGAATACAAGGGGCTTTGAAGGTTTGTTGACTCCAGTTCTTCAATGAACCAAATAACGGTTATAAGCAATCTCAGCCACTGGGTAAGAGTGATGAGAAGGTCTCAGAGACAGACCTGCAGACATATTGTGACAGCTTTGTCTTGGAATACACTGGCTGGATCACCGTGATGAGTGGACCATATAATATTTTGTGAAAATGGAACCATTTGGAGTAAAAGTGAGTGAATGGGGAACAGACAAAATTAGGACTGCCCTGGGAAAAAGGCAACATAAGGGCACTCTAGTTATTTTGCCTACAACACAATGAAGAGTTCGAGTCGACAGCCACAGGACCTTCTATGAAGAATGTGGGTTATGAACTATCTCTCCCCTATTACATTAAATAGATAAAATAGGCAGAGTCATTAAAGACAGGAGTATATAGATATTGGAATGAATAATCAGTTCTGATATTTGTAGATCAAAGATGAAAAAAAGCAGAGTCCACCAACTTTCTCCTTAAAAGATGAGAGTGTTTGCACAGGCTATCCCATAGCTGGGTTGCTCCCTCTCCCTTGTCTTTTATGTCCCCTTCCTGCTCCGTCCTCCAGGCCCCTTACATCATACCATCATTTCCAACTTTCTCTCTTTCTCTTTCTCCCCCATGTTCACCTACATAGCAATTCTTACCTGTCGGTAGCTTCAGGCACATCCACGTGTCACGCAGACAGCACTGCGAAGCTCACGGAGGGGAAAGGACCCCCAGTGGCTGGGAAACACCTCTCTGTGGGGCAGGTTGGAGGGCATCTCTCTGCTCTTCCGTTCTCCTCTCAGCTCCTGTCTGTGCTATTGCCCTGCTTCCTTACTCTGCCCCTTACTCCACTCCTTTTCTTCTTACACTTCCTGTTTGTTTGTTTGTTTGTTTGTTTGTTTAAGTAGGCTCTACACCCAATGTGGGGCTTGATCCCACAACCCTGTGATTAAAAGTCACATGTTCTACCAAATGAACCAGCCTAGCTCCCCATCTTCTTCTTACACTTCTGAAGAAGAAATGGATTTATAACTACTCAGAGGAAATTTTGATCCCCAAGTATTTGAGCACACACACACAAACACACACATACACACACACATGGTTTATACAAAACAACACCCCTGACTGAAATAGACACAAGTTCCAATATAGTTAAAAAAAAAAAAAGAGAGAGAGATGTGAGTAATCCTATAGCTCTTAATGAACTAAGATAGCAAAATAAAATACGACATATTGATTTCTTCAAAATCTTTAATTTTCTGGTTCTGCTCTCTTTCCCCAGTTTCCCTATTTTCCTATTCTGAATCTCAGACTCTGATTATTGATGTAGCACAGCCTGGTCAGGGGAAGGCAGATTAGATCATGTCTCAGTACCTCTCTGGCCTTAAAAAGCTTTAGTTTGTTCTGATAAGAAAGAAAGAAAGAAAGAAGCAAAAATAAAAATGTTTTTATTAGGAAAAAATTCCCCTAATGGGTTTTACTTCCTTAGCCAAGTTACTTTGTCTCATTGCCTATTTAACTATATGTGCATTCATTTTTTTTCCCATTTATAAAGATGAAATGGTCTCCATGGGCTGCTAGGAACATATCTGACCTATCTATAGGTTTCAGAAGCGCAGCAGGTCCAGGGCACGGGAAAGACAGGCAGGTGCCCCCTGCCTTCTCTATCATTTAATAAGCACATATAGATTAAAGGAGTGATTTCTTTTTTAATCATCAGATGATCTAATTTACAGTTCATTTACAATTTATTATCACTGTCCTTTGAACACTCCTTTTTAGTAACATATGTCTACAACCCAGGGCAGTGGCAATTAGCACCAATGCATTTTTCTTTCCTTTTTTCAAGGATTTCCAGAAAGAAACTTCAACACCAACTGTCCAGTTATGGACATACAGATCAATTAGCACATGGGAAATCTAGCCCGGGCATTTTCCTTCTCACTTCCCCCAATGAGTCCCTTTGTTTGGTTGATTGGTTGGTGTTTTTTGTTTGTTTGTTTTTTGTTTGTTTGTTTGTTTTTTAAGTAGGCTTCCCAGCCCAACATGGAGCCCATGGCAAGGTCTGAAGTCAGAACCCTGAGATCAATACCTGAGATTACCTCAACCAGCTGAGATTAAGAGTCGGATGCTTACGGGGTGCCTGGGTGGCTCAGTTGGTTAAGCGACTGCCTTCAGCTCAGGTCATGATCCCGGAGACCCAGGATCGAGTCCCACATCTGGCTCCCTGCTCAGCGGAAAGCCTGCTTCTCCCTCTCTCATTCCCCCTGCTTGTGTTCCCTCTCTTATCTGTGTTTCTCTCTGTCAAATAAATAAATAAAATCTTTAAAAATTAAAAAAAAAAGAGTCGGATGCTTAGCTGACTGAGCTACCCAGGCTCTCCCAACCCCTTGTTTATTTTTTAAAAATATTTCCTACTAATTTAAATTATATTTAGGCAGGCAGCTTAGCAATAAGGCAGCCTCGGGAATAGATGCTATACTTGGTAGGCATGCTCCCGAGAAAAAGGCAGACTAAATTTTATTACATCTCCTCCCAATCGAATCCCACTGCACAGTTGTGGGGGTTTTTTCCCGTTTTCTTTCTCATACACAACATCTGTCCTATATGCTTCAGTGCTCCGTCTTTTCAGTGAAAAAAATACAGCTGAGAGAAGAAATGAATATCAAATGCAGAACTCCCAGGAGGGCTGACCCAAATTCTCAAAAGGTAGCATTAAAATGCACTTTCTACTTTCAGATCTGGGATATCGTAATATGAGTCCTTAATGATTCAAACGTCATGTATTTTGGCAAGCTATCTTCGACAAGCTTTTTGAAAAATGGCGTGGACAATTAAAATAATGAGAAAACAAACTGTGGGCTTTGAAATGGCATAAATATAAAGGGCTAGAGCTCCGAGAGTCACCAGGACTAAGAATAGAACTTGTTTATATTCTTACTTTTCCCTTGGTTACAGCCCCTCGCAGTGTTATGCTTTTCTCAGCTCAGATGTGGAGCAGAGCAGGGGATGCTGGGTGCTTGCTAAGGTCTGCCGTGTGAAATGTCATGACTGCCTGAGGTACCATCTTCCCAAGTACTTTGTATATAGGTCTTCAAGCACCACAGTAAACATTCTCACAGCTGTCTTCTTGACCTTCATTCCAATATTAGAACTTGTTTTTGTTATTCAATATTTCCATTAAAAATGTTATTTTGGGGGCAACCTGGGTGGTTATGTGGGTTAAGCAGCTGACTGTAGGTTTTGGCTCCAGGTATGATCTCAGGGTCCTGGGATCAAGCCCTGCATGGAGCTCGGTGCCCTGCTCAGCAGGGAGTCTGCTTGAGATTATCTTTCTCTTTCCTTCTGCCCACCCCGCTCTCTCTCAGTTTAAAAAAAAAAAGAAAAAAATGTGGTTTTTTTTCCTGGCTCGCTTTGGTCCCCATCCTTGTCTACCAAAAGTTATCCTATGAAGGATTTAAAGGCAATTGAGAGGAAGTAGAGCTGCTTTGGGGTTAAGGAGCCTGGGGGTAGGGGGAAGATGGGAGAAGCACTCATATTAAAAGCTTCTTTGGACTCCCTACCTAATAAACACTCTCTCCCTTTCTCTCTCACTCTCTCTCCCTCCTGAATACTTTGCTTCTTTATTAAGAGTCACTGAATTGATATATTTTGTAAAGTAGTCTAGGCAGATTAAAAATTATTCCTACTTAAATATTTGTATCTCGCAAGCACACACTTGTCTCGTAAAGACACCAGCTGAATATTCCATATCTGTAAGGAATCTGATGCTAATTGAGCAGGTTTTCTTCTGGTATTAATTTTAATTATTCAGAGCAGCATGAAGCTCTTCGTAATTTCCCACCTGACAACCGGGACCCAAAAGAACAGCTGCCTCTGGTTTTATGCTTCTATGAACACACTGGATATCAGAGAGTCAATGAGCTTAGGCATGAATTCTCTGTGTGTTCCACTGAGGTTACGAAAATGAATCCTTTCGGTGGAGTTCAGAGGGTTCTGCAACTGAGAATGATGTCCGAGCCACTGTGCAAAGTGGGATGACACTCACTGATCTCAAAGGAGCTGCGGGCAGAGCAGCTCCCTGCTGAAAAGAACACAGCCCACAGTTAAATAATAAATCACAGTCATGTAGCTAGCCTGCAACAGCCACCACCTACCAGAAAGTCACCATGACCACACAGCACAAATATTGAGCTACACACAGCTGTATATCTTGAAGGGATCCGACTGAAGTAGCTACCTATTTGGACTTCCGAAAGGAGAAGATGAACACTATTTGTTTACGATGAATTGAGATGAAATGATATTTGAATGCATCCAGTGCAAAAAAGTACAATGAAACCTAGTTCTATATCCCCACATTTTAACACAGCCCCTAGCATGACTGAAAGAAGCAAATGCCCAACATATACATAATTTAGCACAAACATCTTTTCACACTTCACGTAGTTTTTTTTTCTTCTCTCATGAAAGAACAAAAGGCTTCCTGCACAAACACAGGTATTCCACAAGCTCTCTGATATGCCGATTCAGGCTACAATGAACCATATGAATTATTTATTTTGAAGTTGCAATTGTCTGTGGATGGGAGCGTGCAGAGGCCCGGATTAAAAAGGTAAGTAACAAGAGTTACAGAAACCGAAACAGAAGAAAGGCGTTCACCATTCCAAAGAAGGTAATTCAGCTCCATAACTCTAAAGTTGAAGTATGACAAAGGAAAGGGCTGTGATTAAAAATAAAGAATAAACATTTTAAAAAGTGATAAATATTATTCCCAGTGAATAAAAGTGTGCAGAAGAAAGAGCCGCCATTTACCCTCCCCCAGCTGGAATAAAATTCATTGATTCTGACTCTTCTCTTGACAAGCACTCGGCCAGCTACTGGCTCTGAAACTGCAGCCACCTCTGTGAAAACATTAATACTGACAGCATTTCGACCAATCTGACTTCAAAGGGAAGGACCTCTCTTTCTATTATTTAGAACCCTAGTAGCTTGCAGAGCATCTGACATAGATCAGCGATCAGTAAACAACGTTGTGTGAATCACCCTCTCACCAGTACCAGGAAACAGACATAATAAGCCTTCCTCAAGACAATGTTTTTCCCATTGAAAAGACTTCGCCTCATCTTTCCCTGTTCCCTAGATCCCTGAAAGACAAACTTGCATCACAGCTGTAACTTCTGACGTTTAACCTGGAAGCACGGTAGAACAAATTGAAACACAAAGAGACTAGGAGTTGGAAAATCATTTCAGAAGTTGTCACTTATTCCAGATGAGAATGCTCTCATGGACTGAATAGTGTCCAGGAAAGGAAGACTAACAGACAGAGGCTAGCATAACACAGGGAAGGATCGAAAGGATGCCTCAAATACATGCAGAGGCACAGACAGATAAATTGTTGCTATTTCAATCTTCTTGAATACAAAAATGGAGAATTTAAGAAACAAACAGGAAGAACTTTCAGCAATATTATACTGCATAAAAGTAGGTACAAAAATAGAAAAGAAGCAAGAATTCAAACTAAGTTTGAGAGGTAATACAGCACTTTATGTAATATAAATACAGTATATTTACTTCCAGATAGAAACTGCACACAGTATTTTATTATTAATTAAATTTTACTATTCCTAAATAATTCAGATAGTGACTTAATTTAAAAGTCAATCTGAGGGCACGTGGATGGCTCAGCGGATAAAGCAGCTACATTCAATTCAGGTCACGATCCCAATGTCCAGGGATCAAGTCCCACATGGAGTTCCTTGCTTGGTGGGGGCCTGCTTCTCCCTCTACCTGCCTCTCCCCCTGCTTGTACTCTCTATCTCTCCAGTAAATGAATAAACCTTAAAAAAAAAAAAAAGTCAATCCATATTACAAGTCATATAGGACAAAAGAAAGAATTATTTTTAAAAATTATGCCACACACTTTTCCACTCCTAGTTGATTTCCAGCCCAACCATATTTGATCATATTAAATTCTACCATTTTCATTCAATCACATTTACCCTTTTCTGTTACATAACTTTATATCTAACTTTAAATCTAAAACTGCTATATTTTTAAAATTTAGATAATATCCACAGAATTTCTCCAATGAAAAGTACTTATTTTCTTTATGTTACTTCCCCTTTCCCAATACACACATACATATACATCTTTTTCCTCCTTCAAGTTTTCCAGCATACATAAGCACAAATTTTTGGTAATTCAGTATACAGAGTTGATATAATTATGATAATGTAAATATTAGTCATAGCTAAGCCATGTGGTAACATTTTCTTTCTTTTACGACCTTTTAATTTCCCTGGAGTTCATTGCCAGGCTCTGGAAAGAGTCAATCCTTCTGGTCAAGCGCTTTGGTCAGTACACTGAGCAATCTATGTGCTTTGTGTTTTCCTTGGAGACAGCAATCCAGACCCGTCCGTTATCTTACACCTGTTTGGACTAATTAATTCCTAGCCTGACATCCAGCAATTTCCTTATCTTTTCTATTTTCAATTCGTCGTCTTTGTTTTGTTTCACTGAATCTGTGTATTCCTTTTATTACTTGCTTCCTCATTTTGTTGGAGTATTCCTACCAGCAGTTTCCGAGAAAGAATGTATGGGAGAACAATTTTCTGAGCATTTACTTGCCCTACCTCACACCTGATTGATAGATAGACTTGGATATATGATCTAGTTTAGAAATTGCATTCCTCAGAGTTTTGTAATCAATTCCTATTGTTCTTTTTTGACTATCATTTCAGTGTAGTGTCCTTTACTTCTCTGCCTGGAGCTATAATATCTTCTCTCTAAAAACCTCTTGCCAGGGACACCTGGGTGGCTCAGTCCTTAAGTGTTGGCCTTCAGCACAGGTCATGACCTCAGGGTCCTGGGATGGAGCCCTGCACCGGGATCCCTGCTCAGCAGGAAGCCTGCTTCTCCCTCTGTTTGCTCTGCCTGTTTGTGCTCTCTCTCTATTTCTCTCTCTCTCTGACAAATAAATAAATAGAATCTTTAATTAAATAAAGAAAGAAAATTAAATTAATAAAAGATAAAAACCTCTGGCCAATGTTTTTCTTTCTTGTATTCATACTTAGAGAGTCCTATCAATCTGGGTTTCATGTCCTTAGGAAATTATGCATAGTAAATATAATTGATATGTAGATACAGATATATATAAACATTTATATGAATACAAGGATATGCATTCATGAGGTATAAAAAATTTATAATAAAAATCACACACACATAAATATGCCTATCTTTTCTTCCATCCATTTTCTTTTCTTTCTTTTTTGAACTCTTATTTTATTTGGGATCTCTTAGACTGATTCTCTAATTTTCTAAGACTTTGTCTTCTATTCCTTTACTTTTTTTCCATAGGAAAGTATTCTCAACTTTATCTTCCCTCCCTTCTAGTTAATGTCTTTATTCCCATTATCAATTTCTATATTTTCTCTGAATTAGATATAACACTCAAATCTTATATCAAAAATAAAATTTGATCTCTTAACTAAGGATTTTGTATAGTTTTCCAAACTTGTCCTATTCCTGCACTGTTGTCTCCGTTTTTTGTTTTGTCTTTTCCTTCTTTTTATTCAGTTTCTCATTTTGATTTTCTCATTATGTTCAAAACTTTCCTCAAATACATGTAATCTTTGTCTCTCCATATTTAAGAGTAAGGCACTGAAGAGCTCATTAGAAGATCTTTGCGCATGGACTTCCTTTCTGGTACATGTACACCACAGGGTGATCAGCTGGTGACCTGCCCATTTTGCTAGTGAATCACAAAATGTCAATCATTGTAGGATTTGACCTTTTGGGCCAGTATCTTCAGAAACTAATCTCCAAACTTCTAATTAGGGGATTCAAGAGGGAAGGGAATCTAGGAATCTCACAAACTGAAGGTAGATTTTATTTAACTCTTTGGAGTTTCCTTTTTTAGGCTGATGATACCTCCTTTAGAATGAGGACACTCTTCCTTTCTCCTGGTTTCTCTGAGTTCAGAACTTCCTTGGTACAACTGAAGGCTGAAATCAGAAAGAAAGGGCCTGGGAATGGAACTTCCCCTAAACATTCTCAACCAATCTCTGTCCTACCCTGAACCCAAACTTTTACTGTCTTCTGTGACTCTAATTTCTAAACTCTTCCAGAGATCTGATGCACAAATAGGATTCTTCCTCAACAGAGTACGCACTGATCATATATCATCCCAAAGTAGGCACTTAGCTTTTTGCTCTTCTAAGTCAACGATCATTCCTCTCAAGTTTTATTAGCATCCCTTATCTGGCATTATCTTTTCTTCTATAATCTTTATCCTCACAGATTTAAACTTCATTATTCCTTAATTTTACTTTAATGGAGTTTCAGGAGGAAGTAAAGATAAATGCACTTTGTTTAGACCATCATGTTTCATCACAACTCTAGTACTTCTAAAGCATCTGTTCAACAGCAACATAAGCTAGACTAGCTATATTTTCATATGGTTAAATATACTAGGAAATTTGCTTTTTACCATTAGAAAGTACTTAAAATTGATAATAAAATATTTTGTGTTTATTATATAAAATTAAAAGTTTTGGGTTTTTTGGGGTTTTTTTGTTTTGCTTGATGTGAGTCAGCTACAATATAGAAGTGTGATAAAAATAATTTTAACTTGATATCAGGCTCCTTTATCCTGGTCTTTTACTCTTGAATCTAGGAATTCACAGTTATTTGCGCTTGACATTTCTCTCAAGCGGCAGGGGTTATCGTTTATTTTTACTATAATCAGATTTTCCAAGGCAACACAAATAAAACTTTTTGTACTTTGAGATGAGGTGTTTTATTCTTAGGAGAGAAATATGTTTAAAAGTGAAAAGACTGACTCAAGGTTAATAATAAATTATATCATTAATTATTTCCTGATGTTCAAAACCTATTTCAGAAGTCAAGGAATCTAGCATGCTTAAAATAATTATAGTTATAATTATGGAATTATATAGAGTATATATAAATTATAATTATAGAATTATGTAAAAAAATAATTGTAGGGGCGCCTGGGTAGCCCAGTTGGTTAAGCGACCACCTTCGGCTCAGGTCATGATCCTGGAGATCTGGGATCAAGTCCCACATCGGGCTCCCTGCTCGGCGGGAAGCCTTCTCCCTCTCTCACTCCCCCTGCTTGTGTTCCCTCTCTCGCTATGTCTCTCTCTGTCAAATAAATAAATAAAATCTTTAAAAAAAAAAAAAGAAAGGAAAAGGAAAATAATTATAATTATAATTATAGAATCCCTGGTAACAAAACAGATGACTACCCAGAGGCAGAGTAGTTGCATCTCGGAAACCCAGTGACATACAGCAAAATTTAATCTAACAGTCTAGAAAGTATCAATACTATCTTTCTGAAGATCTGAAACTCCAGAAGGGGGTGACACTAAAACATTTAGAGCTATTTTTTAAATTTATATTTTCTACCTACATTTTATATTGTTGAAAGTTTTACTTTGTTTTTACAAGATGATATATTCACTTCATAAAAATCTAATTAACAAAATATAAAAAAAAAAGATTTAAATCAGCCCAAAATATATCAGCTGGAGATAAGAAGTATACAGAAAACCTAGTTATCAATATTTTTACATGCTAAATAAAACAGGTAACAGAAGAAAGCCTTGCCATCTAATTATCAATTGCACAAAATCCTTCAGGAAAGGAAGTAAAACAGGAGACACCATTATTTGGGAAGAAGACATTCATACCTAATACTCCATTTGCCCATTCCCTCAAAGAGTCTATAGAGAAAAAGAAAACAAATTTATATAAATTAATGTAAAATGTTCCTCGTTACAGTAACAAATATCAGAGGGGAAAAGGTTCATCTATTCAAATCTCCGTAACAAGAGCACCAGGCCCACCTACTCCCACACATGTCCAGAAAAGAATTTAAAAAAAAAAAAAAATTATGTCTTGACTGTGCTCTGACTCAGACATTGTACTGGGAGGGATAATTGCAAAATTCAGCAGGACATACTGTTTAGTGTATGAACATAAATGAGTCACTATTGCTATAACACAGGACAACTTTGCAACAGCAAAGCTAAAGAATGGGGGGAAATGTGAGATTACTGTGTGAACATGCAGATATTGAATAAGAAAAGTTGTTTCTATAAGTGACCCTTTTATAATAGGGTTAATATCTCAGAGCACTTGTGACATTGTGACATCTGAGTCAATCTGTTCCACGTGTCCAGCTAAATTTCTGCAGTCTTAAGAGCTATAGTTGAAAGAGGAGATGAAGCTTTGAGCTACCACAATTAATTAGCAGAAAGACCATAATTAAAGACCTTCGTCGAGTAGCAGGGAAGATTCTGATGAATTTACAGGAACGCAGACCTAGGAGACCTAACTGCACGTTTTATTTTTACAAGTATGTCTCTTTTGTAAGCTGTCTAACTCTCATCCCCTCAGTATGTACTGGTTTACAGCACAGCTATAGCGTCCCGGATCCCACCCCAACCCCAACAACGTGGAGTTAATCATTCTCTCCTATGTATTACCATTATACCTCCTATGTTCTTTAGTTTCACAGGCTGTATAGGATTCTGATCGATCGTATGTAAATGTGAATAGGAATTCTTGTATCTCCAGTATCTATGTACCTGGCTTATGGTCTATATCCAATAAATAATAATCTAACACTTGATAGCAAAAGGATTTGTGCATGGAGTTGAAGACTGTCTACTATATGCAAAGACCATTTTATATTTCAGGGTTGAAGATACTAGGTTTACTCACTTAAAAAAAAAAACCCTATTAAATGCATTACTCCATTCAATAGTATGACAACAACCTTGATAATCAATATGACATAAATGTCTTCTGACAGCTAATATTGAATAAACAAATTATCGCCCCATTTAATTTGGAAGAAAGTGGACTTGAAAGATAATTTACCAGGTAACTTTATCTAAATAAAAGTCTTATTTATCTAAATAAAAATAAGACTCCATCTTATTGTAACAACTGTGGCAGAACAGTGTTGCAGGACTTACCAGATTAACAAACCCCAAGCAAGGTCAACATTCCTTTTTAAGAGAAATTCAAGGGTAGAGAAGTTTTACTGTAATTACAGAATAAGGAGGGGCCCTACATAAAAATTATATATTTCCAAGTTATGGTGGCTACATTTACTCCCCACATTACCCTCAGCCTTTTGTTTTGTTTTGTTTTTGTTTTTGTTTTTTTTGTTTTTTTTGTTTTTTTTTTTGAAACCCTCAGCCTTTTTTAATCTAGCTGTGGTCTTCACTAGTATCTGAGACTTACAGCTTTGTTCAGCTCCTTCTGCTCTCAGGAATGTATTTTCTTTAAGGTGCTGGAGGCCAGTAATAAAGAACTTTGCATTATAACAGAAGGAGTAATAAGTAATCTTAAAAATAATTATGCATTCGTTCACAATAAACAACCTTGTTACCAAATGAGATCCAACCATAATTCTACAATTACTCTTGTAGTGAAACAGAATTTATTGCCAAAGGGTAGTTTTAATTAGAATCAAGTAGGGTCTAACTGAGGGTTAAACTTAAGCAAAAAACAAAAAACAAAAAACTTTCCTTCTTAAATGCATTAAAAAAATTATTATAAAACGCATGACTACTTAGAAAAAGTTATTCAAAACCCTTAAATTTGAAAAGAAGAAATATTTGTATCTATTGTAGAACATAAATGTTGATCAAAATTACTAAATAAATGTTATTATGAATTATTTAAATGCTTTAATGAGTAATAGTCTAAGGATCCATATCACATAAATATTTTCTATAAACTGGGAATCCAAGGACAATGTGGACATTCCCACAGGGATATTCCCATCTTTATTCCTGTACTTATCGATATACATTAAAGAAAAGGACTATAACTAAAGTTGCCACCAAAGGATAACAGTGGAGTCACATTATCAAGTCCTCTGAGGTTCCACTGGTTTCCTTTCTTGCTTATATATTTCAGGAGTTTGCCAATATCCAACTTGTCCGTTCACTTCTATAATACTCTTAACATCTGGGTGACAATATTTTTTATTTTAAATTTCATATTTAAAGTTAAATCGCACTATGTGATTTATTTAAAAAGAAGGCTCCTACAAATGGTTTTTATAATAGTACAAGTTAAAGAACGCACAATTTAATTAATGAGTAAAAACAATGGTAAAAGCCAAATCACTTGTGTCTGACGTGGTGAACTGGAATTTCTCTCAGGCGCCTCGGTAGCTCAGTTGTTTCAGCAGCCAACTTCTGACTTCAGCTCAGGACATGATCTCAGGGTCATAGGATCGAGCCCCACATTGGGCTCCGTGCTCAGCAGGAAGCCTGTTTCTCCTTATCCCTCTGCCTCTGCCTTCCCCCCACATCCCACTTGCCCTCATGCACTTGCTCTGCCAAATAAATAAATAAAACCCTAAAAAAAGAATATGCAAATACTCTTACATGAGAATGAAGATAAAGGGGGCCCAGGAAATGAAGCATTCTGAGAGGTCAAGAGAAATGAAATGAAATCGGAGAAAAAAAAGAAAAAACAGATCCTACAAGGGCTGATAGACCTTGAGAGAAATAAAAGATTTTATTCCAAATGAATAGCATTTACAGTATATATAGTATATACAGTATATAATAGTATATATAGAAGTAAATGGGAACATGGAAGTCTTTGGTGATTTCCCAAACAGATCATGTTGTCCACATAAAACAAAAAGGAAAACACTAATTTATGTAAAACTAGAGTTTTATTCAGAATACGTGTGGGGAAAAAAAAAATCAGTGTTTTGTTTTCTTTTGCTATCATAAGTGTGCAAGAAAAGCAGTCTTTTTGCAGTAATTATTTCTATCTCCTTAAGTATGAATACTATCAACGTATTTTTTCTATTAAGGTCAATTATGAAATGATAGTTAAAAATATTATGGATATAATATGAATGGATAATATATTTTCTAAAATTAAAATATCCATTACATTCATGTAATCTCTCCTTAAAAACAGAGCCAAAATATTTCAATACAGTAATAAGATATCTTATAATAAGTATCTAATAATAAGTATCTGGATTACCAATATTAATGACAATAAAAAGTTGATGGCAACTTCCAAATTTAAATTTTGCCAAAAAAAATGATAAATAACACTCAAATTTAATTAATTTTACACTGCAATTTAAATTGACACATTGCAATTTCAATATTATTGCATAATAGCTGCAAGGGTAGGAAAGTGAATAGCTAAAGGAAGGTTTGTTATGTGATTACTTTGTGATTACTTAAGTGAATATTTTCTAAGTTTAATGAATCTCAATATGCAAATATTTTATATGTACTACAAAATGTTACTTGTTGTCCTAATCATACATAATGAAAAAACAGAGTTGCTAAGAGTGGCCTTACAGGGTTTTATTTATTTCCACTACCATATTAGATGACAACAAAAATCTGGTATCTAATTTTCAAAAATTTCATACTCTAATTCTTTTTTTAATAAATTTTTAAATAAATGAGGAATGTTTACATTAGGTTGTACATTGTGTTTGATAAATTATATACTTTCAATTTCCACAATGAGAGCATATTTAAAATTTCTTTCTAAAAAATAATGTTCCGTGGGCATATAAACTCTATGGAAAAGGAAGAGCTTCATATAACTGTGCCCATTATTACAACTCTAGATTTTCAGGGTTTAGTAATTCATGTAGTATCATAAAAAATATTTTAATTAATGATAAAATTTTCATTTATGTAGTTGACTTATATTTTTAAATGATAATACCCAACGAAAAATTGGGTACACTCAAATGATGGCACAAACTTTCAGAGCTCAATTTGAGGATAAATAATAAAAGACCTGAAATGTGCACGCTTTCAGCTCTACAATCTCTAATTTGTAAAATTTATTCATAGGAATCATCTAAGATTTGGGAAATGACTATCTACAAAGATATGTATCCACGCATTACTTACTTACACACTTAATTGTCTACTGAGAGGGGACTGTTAAGTTATCTCTGGATGATAATTTAGACAAGCACAAAAAGCACATTATAAATGAACAGGCAGTAATACAGGAAAATGCAAGAATTGTAGTGATATGTTAGGGAAATTATACAACATAATTTTTAAGGTCAAATCATCAGTTTTTACCAGTTTCAAATGGCCCTAACTCTACCACTAATTAATCCTCTGCTTTTGGGGGTGTCTCGGTGGCTCAGGTCGTGATCTGTGCAGGGTGGGATTGAGCTCAGCATGGAGTCAGCTTGGGATTCTCTCTCCTTCTCCCACAGCCTCTCTCCCCTTTCTGCATTCTCTCTTTCTCTCTCAAATATTTTTTTTTTAAAAATCTTACGATTTTGAAATATATATTTTTATATATTTATATATATCAAAATATTTTTATACTTTTCTCTAAAATGATAACTACAGATAAATTTGAAATATTTATAGCAAAAGTCTGATTCATGAATGCACATGTACACAAAATATGTTGGTATAACCTAACTTTTAAAGTAAATATTTTTATAGAAATAGTGAAATGTACACCAAAAATATAAATCATGAGTATACCCAGATGATAAGATTTAAAGTTTTTCTCATTCTCATGTTTCTTATATCAAACATGTATATTTTATAAATCAAATAGCACATATTGCTATAAAATAATAAATACTAAATAAAAATAAAACTATTATTATATATTGTTCAATGACGTCTACCAATTATTTGAATACACTTTTAAGTAATATATATTCTTTTCCAACCAATTTTATTTCTATCCCATGCTTTTATGAAAGAAATCACACCATTCTAAAAGAATCAGATGACTACATAACATTTAGGCCATTACATTTTCAATCCTACTGTTTGGTTTCTTTTCTATCTGACTCTCAAAGTATCAAAGGTTGCCAGTGAACACAGTTTGTTTGTTTTATTTTTTTGGTTTGTTTATTTTATTTTTTTCTATTTGTTATATTTGTCATCTTAGCTTAATTAAAAATTGAAAGAAAAAATAAAGTTATATTTATCTTCATTAATTTTTTACAGACACTAAAGGAACTATAGTTGTGTTCAAAATGCTAAAAACATTTATTCTTCCAGTCAGCTGTATGTGTTGGGTCATTAGACAATGTGAGAAAGCCAGAGAATATTGTTGTCATCCAACTCTTCTGAATACCAAGATAATGAGACTTCCGGCAAAAAACAGTCTTCTTATTTGTTCCCGTAGTCAGCATACCAAAAAAACATAGTGAATATCAACACTATGTAGGAAACACTGCAAGGAAATTTAACATAAGTGAGGTGTGCTAACTATTGGCCATCTTACAGATCCTGAGAAATATTTTGTCCAAACTTTTGCATGTCATCTTTTCCTTTAAAAAATACTAGAACATTACTTAATTTACTTGATTCATATTTGCATAATAAATAAATAATCATCTATTTTGTTTTGCAACTTTAAACAGCAGGCCTTCTCTCCTGACTCATACGTCCAATCACCCTACTGGCAGTAATAATGATATTTTAATATTGTACAGAAATGTATGAGATAAGCTTATTCATCATTATACCTGAGATAATGTGAAGATTCAAAGCAAGTATAAGTGATAACAATGGATTCAGCGCCTGTACTTCACTATTCTACTTCATTTTACACTGTGGGGGGCGGGGGAGGACAAATAGTTTTTTCTCTCTCCTGTTCTAGATTTTTAAGGCTATCACCCTCCAATATAAAGGAGTCAGTTACCTCTGGGTCATTGTATCTATTAAGACTTGCATTAATTTGGGGCGCCTGGGTGGCTCAATTGGTTAAGGGACTGCCTTCGGCTTAGGTCATGATCCCGGAGACCCGGGATCGAGTCCCACATCGGGCTTTCTGCTCGGCAGGAAGCCTGCTTCTCCCTCTCTCAGTCCCTCTGCTTGTGTTCCCTCTCTACCTGTGTTTCTCACTGTCAAATAAATAAATAAAATCTTTAAAAAAAAAAAAAAAGACCTGCATTAATTTGCTAGTGCTGACATAACAAAGTATGACTCTTCTAGATGCTAGAGGTCTGACTTGAAATTGTCAGCAGAGTTGGTTTCTTCTGAGATCTATCTCTTTGACTTGTAAAGGGCCATACCATATTCCTCCTGTGTCTCAAGATGATCAACCCTTTGTGCTCATCTGTGTCCTAATCTACCCTTCTTGTAAGGACACCAAACATATTGGATGAGGGCCTACCCTAATGACCACTTTTTTTTTTTTTAAGATTTTATTTATTTGACAGAGAGAAACATACCCAGAGAGGGAACACAAGCAGGGGGAGTGAGAGAGGGAGAAGCAGGCTTCCTGCCGAGCAGGGAGCCCGATGTGGGGCTTGATCCCGGGTCTCCAGGATCATGACCTGAGCCGAAGGCAGTCGCTTAACCAACTGAGCCACCCAGGCGCCCCTAATGACCACTTTTTAACTTAATTACCTCTTTAAAGATCCTACCTTTGGGATGTCTGGGCAGCTCGGTCAGTTAAGCATCCAACTCCGGATTTTGGCTCAGATCATGATCTCAGGGTCAGGAGATCGAGCCCACCTGAAGCTCCATGCATGGAGCCTACATAAGATATTTCTCCCTCTTCCTCTACCCCACCCTCTATGTATGCTGCTCTCTTTCAAAATAGATAAATAAATTAAGTCAGTAAAGATCCTATCACAAATATGGTCACATTTTGAGGAACTGGGAGCTGGGTCCCTAACAAATGACTTTGAGAAAGGGTACAAATCAGCTCATAATAAGATCCAAGAAATAAAAACAAAACAGAGCCTTTTTCCCCAATGGGGTAAACAGTTACTGGAAGTTGTACAGACACTCCAGGAGAACTGAAAATAGAAGATTCAAGAAGAGTTGGAATTTAGCATTTGTGTTGCCCACACACCCTACACAAAGTTGGATGTAGTCCCCTGTGACATTCTTGGACCTCAAAAAGCCAAGAAGGAAAATTTCTGCAATTTGTTCTGTGTGTGGCTGTAATGAAGCACTTTAGGGAAATACGGGTGAATCTGATAACAGCTGCATTTTTTTTTACTGACCTTGCAACTTTTGTATAAGTTTAAAATTATCTTAAAATTATTTTAAAAATAGAAAGAATTTGAAGAAAAAAAAAACGCATAAGAAGGAGATAAGTTGAGTGAAGTGACTTTTCCTTCCTCTTGAGGTTCAGAATATGCAGGGAGATTCTAGAAAAGAGAACTGATTAAAAGCTCTGTTACAATATGGACTCCTTCGCCCTTCAACCCCTACAGAATTCTTGCATTCGGTATATTTCCATCACCAGACCATAACCCCAGGAGGAACAGATTAAAATTGTAAGTCCAGAGAGAAGAGTAAGTAAAATGATCAGAACATACACTAGTGAAACAGAACATAAACAGAAGAAAGATGAGCTCATGAAAAACAATAAAATAAATGCAGGGAGGGGGCGCCTGGGAGACTCAGTCAGGTAAGCACCGGACTCGATCTCGGCTCAGGTCATGATCTCAGGGTCCTGAGATCCAGCTCCACATCCAGCTCCAAATTCAGTGGGGAGTCTGCTTGGGATCCTTTCCCTCTGTACCTCCCCCCATGCTTGCACACATTCTTGCTCTCTCTCAAAATAAATAAATAAATCCTTAAAAGATAAATAAATAAATGCAGAGAATGACATAAAATAAAATCATGAGTTTTCATGAACAAAAAAACTAAGCAGATGAATTAAAAGAAGCGGTGATCATTATGGATATCTGAACTAAGAGCCTGAAAGTTCAAATGTAAGAAGTTCAAACTCAAGAATAAAGAAAGAAATGTAGATAAAGGAAACGCTAAAAGATGTGGAGAAGAGATCGAGGCAACCAACCAACCACACAAATAACTAAAACATTTTAAAACAATTGAGAGGCTACCAATTCAACATATACTAGAAAGAAGCGCACTTGTGTTGGAAAAAGACTTGAGTCCAAAGATCAGAATGGCTCCTAGAATCTTAAGACTGGTGTATCAGAAATGACCCTCACCTGGGCATATCATGCCAGTAAAATTCTTGAATTCCAATAAATAAAGCTGTACAAGTTTCTTGTTTTTTATTTTTGTTTTTGTTTTTTTAAAGGCATGTACAAGTTTTGAGAAATAATGAACACACTGCACTCAAAGGAAAAAAAAAAACAGATCTGCCCTAGACATCTCATCTGAAGCCTGGGAGAATAGACAACAGGGAGATAAAATCCACAATGTACTGAGAAACAGGACTATAGCAGCCCAAGAGATAAAGATGCACTACAGAAACACACAATTCAAATGCTTAAAAAAAATAGTCTTGAAAGAGAAACTGAAGGGACACACTCTCAGGGAAATTCTAATAAGAAAAATCTGTCTCTTAGGGCACGGCTCGCACAGATCTGTCTCTTAGGGCACGGCTCGCACAGTCTGGGTTTCAGCTCAGATCATGATTCTAGGGTCCTGGATCCAGCCCCACGTTGTGCTCTCTGTGCTCAGCAGGAAATCGGCTTGAGGTTCTCTCTCCCCTCTTGCTTCTCCCATGGGTGCTCACTCTCTTTCTCTCTCTTTCTCCTTCTCTCTAAAATAAATAAATAAATCCAGAAAGAAAGAGAGAGAGAGAGAGAGAGAGAGAGAGAGGGAGGGAGGGAGGGAGGAAGGAAGGAAGGAAGGAAGGAAGGAAGAAAGAAGGGAGGGAGGAAGGGAGGGAGGGATTCTGTCTCTTAAAGTTGTACCAGCAGGACAGAGGAGGGTAGCAAAAGCAGGAAAAAAACAGTACCGATGTAGGGAAACTGTAGATCTTATTTATTTAGGTCACTGAAAACAAGAGAAGGGAAAGGAGCCATGCAAGGATTCAAAAAGTACAACAGAACTTCCAAATTAAATATAAGTGGGGAAAACAGTAAGAAAAACTATTTGATCAGAGTAGGGGAGAGAGGAAGGGGCGAGAAAAGCATAAGAGGCAGCAATCTTGAAAAACAATAGTTACATGGAAGGAATAAAATTGAAGGTTTTTATTTTTTTTTAAACACTAAACTAATTATGAATGCACTGGATTCTTCCAATTTAAAAAAAAGGAATTATCCTATTAAATCAAAAATTAAAAACTCATTAGGTATTGCTTAAAAGAAGCACACTGAGCAAAGGTTGAAAATGTTGTGGAGGAAAGATAATGGTGTGCAAAATACACAAATAAATAAAATAAAGGGAAACTACACTACAGGGCAAAGTGAATTTTTAAAAAGTCACCTGTTTAATTGGAAATAAAACGTCATTCTCTACTGAGGACATGAAGGAAGTGAGGAAATGAAGACTCTAGAAATTAAATCCTGAACAAGGGGGGCACCTGGGTGGCTCAGTTGGTTAAGCGACTGCCTTCGGCTCAGGTCATGATTCTGGAGTCCCGGGATTGAGCCCCGCATCGGGCTCCCTTCCTGGTGGGAAGCCTGCTTCTCCCTCTCTCACTCCCCCTGCTTGTATTCCCTCTCCAGCTGTGTTTCTATCAAATAAATAAAATCTTAAAAAAAAAAAAAAAGAACAAGACAGAATACAATCACTGCATTTCACAACATAGCTAATTCCACATACAAATTGACTAGAGGCCACAAATACCAGAATTAAAATTTAACTTATTCTCTCATCTTTTTTTCACACTAAGTTTTTTCTTTTTAAATAAGCTCTATGTCCAATGTGGGGCTTGAACTCAAGACCCTGAGATCAAGAGTCAAATGCTCTACCAACTGAGCCAGCCAGGAGCCCCCCATTGAATTTTAATTTGTCACTGATTATGCTTTGAAAATACTGGATAAATATTATTAATTCTAAAAATTTTAGATTAATGACACCAGGTGAGAGGTATTTTTTAAAAATATACTATTTGTTTTGTGGTATGGGCGACTAGGG
Organism: Spilogale gracilis; assembly: GCA_004023965.1. Lineage (NCBI taxonomy): Eukaryota > Metazoa > Chordata > Mammalia > Carnivora > Mephitidae > Spilogale > Spilogale gracilis. The sequence continues at coordinate 4,491 of PITA01006427.1, read as the reverse complement.
TCAGAAAGAGCAAACACAGAATCTCAAAAATCAAAAACCTAATATATATTTTACTCATTAACAAATGACAATATCAGAATCACTAAACGTTATGAAGAAAAATATATTGAATAAGGTAGTTTTAATGATTTCATATAATAATTTAGCCATTTAAATAACTGCCTTAAGCATATTTAACACTGTTCTCATCACTGAAGAACAAAACAATTCAAGTTTTGTCTCTCACTGAGGTCTTCTGATTTCTGTCTGTGTATGTTCTCAATAACTCAGTAATTTCCTTTCATTACTAGCTGTCTTTATAAACATGAGTCAAACTATTTATTCTCTGATCAAAACCTGGGAAAAAAATAATACAATATCTTCGTCACTGCTGACTGCACCTCCAATTCCTCTCTCACCATAAAGACATACAGACAGTGAGCAGTAGACAAAAATCTGGCTCCTTGCAAGGAAACAAGTCTATAAGTATTATCCCCCTTCTCTAATAATGAGAACTAAATATAATGGCATGGTTTTGTTTCTGGAAGCATTAGGAAAGAATGAGAACGACTGAATCAGGATTTACTACATAAATCAAAACACTCCATCCCATAATACTTGACCAGGTAACACCACAAGTGAATCAGAAAAGAATCCACCAATGCCACTGAGGGCACATGAGGCAGACTTGTCTTTCGTTGGTTCGTGGGAGCTGAATATTACCCACTTTTTAAACATCAGCTGTACCATACATGCGGATCTTGCATTTATATAAGCTATCAAGAGTCTTTGGAGTTCATTGCTTCTTAAAATGTGTACAATATTTTCCTTTTTAAACACTGTCACTAAATGGGGAAGCGGGAAATTACTATTGTCACACAAACACTACAGAAATGTACGCTGCCGGCTCCCTCGGTAATGGACGCCTACTTATGTGGCAATAAAACACTGGCAGATCATAGGGATAATTCCCATGTGTGTGCGGCTGAGAGGAAAAGTATGGCCTGTCTTGACAGGAACTGCCTTTAAGTCTTTAAACTGTCCTCCTTCCAGTATTTATTCGGTGTGCCTTCTACGCAGCTGAGAAATGCTGTTTCAAATCACTGAGCATGTCTGAAATACTTAAGGGAGAGCAGATGAGGATCTTTGTGGTAACTAAAACACGGTAACTTTTTCTCGCGCAGGCATTAGGGGCCAATTGCTGCTTCTTAGTATGCTGATTTAGCTTCCAACAGTGATGGGACGATGGGTGCGAAATGTCAGCTGAGGACGAGAGACTACCATTTAGTGAAGAGAAATCTGATTATGGAAGTACAGCCACATTAAAAGCAGGTCTCATTTCGGGTGCCTGGGCGGCTCAGTGGGTTAAGCCTCCGCTTCAGCTCAGGTCATGATCTCAGGGTCCTGGGATCGAGGCCCACACTGGGCTCTCTGCCCAGCAGGGAGCCTGCTTCCTCCTCTCTTTAAAAAAAAATAAAAAGCAGGCCTCATTTCCCAGGCCAGAAGGCTGGCAGACATCTGACATCACTGAAATGAAAGAAAGAGCTACCCCTCTCCAAATTCCCAAAGGATAACATCATTCTCGATATTATAAAGCTCCGGTAAACAATTTGAGGGGCAAAAGAATAACAGTGAATACATTAAACGTCTAGAACTTTTATAAGGCATAAAAATTCTAGGAGAGTTATTCCAAGTTCTTTGTATTCTACTAGAGAAACTCAGCGGGTCTCCATGTTTTACTTTCCCACTCCGATGCTGCCACCCCACCCCACCTTCTCTCCACATACCCATCTATTTTAAAGACAGACCACCACATGCAGTGCCTTACTTGGGGGACCACTCTAATTTCCCCTACAAATGGAACTGAAGAGCTTGACTGCAGCTTCTAGCAGGGAATCAGGGCTACTGAGATACCCCTGACTGAAGACTGAACCTCCTCTTTCCAGGAAGGTCGTCCTCTTGGGCCCAGAATGCAGCTTCGGGAGGGGGAGACCCAGAGTGAGCAATGAGGGGGGGAAGGGCACACCACCAGCCAACTAGATGAGCCAAATCAACCCTGGTGATCAGGAGAGCGGCAAATGTTGGAGCCAGATCTCCCTCACAACCAACTGCTCACTGTCTGTAATTAAATGTTGGTCACGTTAACTTTAGAACTACAGGTTCTAAACTCAGCTCTGCATCTTTGCTTATAACCCCAGAGCTTTACAAGCTAGTAAAATTAACTTATTGAAATGTCAACTGAGCTATATATAGAGAGCTGGTTTCACTGGTTAAATGAGGATAATTATCTACACAGTATTTAAGCACAAGTTTAGAAATAAGAAAATTCTAATTATTTTTTTTATCTTTTACCACAACAATGTATGATGTAATATCTAGACCAGAATATCCCTAAACAACTCCCAGAATATATTTATTTATGAGTGTAAAAGTCCCAGCACAACATGTGGCTTATAGACACTCTTAAATGGCTCATTTTCCCATATAAGCCCAAGTAATTGCTCTAAGCTTAATAAAAAATAAAAATTAAAAAAAAATTTGGGATTTTGCGATTTCTGTCTCCATCAGCCAACACCCACACATTTTTACAGGAGTAGTAAAGAACAAGAGTAGGAAAAAGAGAGGAAGGAGAGAGGAAGAGAAAGAAAAGAAATTATTAAATGGAATAATACACATAAAATACCCCACAGAGCATCTAACACGTAGTAAATCCACGCAGAATGAGGAGAAATGCTGCTATAAAGCTTGGGAATTAAATGGATCTGGATTCAAATCCTTGGGCAAAATAACTCCATAAAATAGGGATTATGTTAACACCAAGGGCAGAAGTATGTTGTAAGGATTAGATAAGTGAATGCAAATAAAGTCCTAGTCAGTGGTATACAGTTACACTTAGCACTTAATAAATTATTGTTATTACTATTATCCTTCTATCTAAAGTGTTATATAAGGTATTTGTTATTTTAAAAACGTAATATTTCAACTTAAAAATGTCATCACTCTACTGAGGAACTGTGGGGATTAATTTCACCTCAATGGATACAATTAGTGAGTCAAAATATAGTCACCAAATAAAGGCATGAGAATTTATATACTATATATAGTATATATACACTATAATAATACAAATATATATAAATAAACATAAATGCAAATACATATATAAGTATATAAAAGGTATTCTGATCTCCTAAATTTAAACTAGCCCATTCAAGAAGGGATTGTGAGGTGTGCAAAGTCATTTAATGACAATGGACATTTCAGCAAAAGTCATTACGAATAACTATAAGCAAAAAAGACGATTGCATAGCCACACTAAAGAAGTCTTCTAAGCACATAAATACACTAGATGATTTATTTAATTCTCTTCCTTTTTAAGAGGTCACATTACATTGTACAAGAGGGAAAACATGGCATAGGCAGTAATGCACAGGGCAGTAAATTCTCTTTAAACCCTGTTGGAGAAAATGAGTCATTATGACGTGTTATTAGAATTTGGAGTCAGCTGACCTGGAACTTCTGAGAAAAGACAGTGCAAACAATCAGAAGCTATTGGATGGTCAGGCAACAAGAGACCAACACTCATAAGGGCAGCTGCAATTGGGGAATAATGAGTCTTGGGACTAAATGAATAAATTAGCCACAGAAGGCGTAGACAGTCTTCTGTAACTAATGCTTCGGCTGTCAAGACACAACTTGATTTTTGCTCTTAACTGGGCCTCGGAGGTGTCAGGTGCCCCAGAATACAAGGTCTGCCGATGGCAGGATCACTCGTGCACAGTGCGGCAGGCTGGCATCCCGCCCGTGGCTGAGATCATGCGCGCAAGATAGATCAGCAACTGCAACTCTTAGACAAAGTATTTTTTTAAAATAAATCTGGAAGACAGATGCTGCCCCAGCCAGCCTGTTAATTGTGCACGGATTATGTTGCCAACAACAAAGGCACTAATCTGTAGAGAACAGTAAGTTTATGACATTATTATAGTAATTAAAAATATATCTATCATTTAAAATTAATTCCGGTTTTAGGAACCATATTTAACTTATTATATGGGGCCAAAGCAACCTTGTGACTCCCACCTGAGTCTACCAGAAGCCCTGTTATTTAAAAACAAATATAAAAAAGGGGAAGAAGGAATTAGTGGAAAGAATAAAGATTTCTATTTCCTTAAAAGAAAAGTATAAATGCACCATATGTTTTTTGACTCGATCATTTGTGGGACCTAATTCTAATAAAATAAAAATCAAACATTTTTCCATATATAAAGATGTGCTATAAATAGTATTAGTATTGTCTATATCAAAAATATAGAAACAGTGGCAGAAGGAAAGCAAATGGGAACTAGGGTAATCTAGGGAGGGAAACGAAACAACAGAGATTTTGAACACAGAAACAAACTGAGGGACTTGGAGGGAGGGGGGTGGAGGGATGGGAGAGCCTGGTGGTGGGTACTGGGGACACCTAAAGCGGGGAGCACTGGGTGTGGGGAATGGGGAATGAATCTTGAAACA